>JANHGN010023619.1:0-26058 GCA_024605025.1 Megaceryle maxima
ATGAACACATAATATTAACAGGAACTTACCCCCCAATGCCTATGATGTATTTCATCTTCATAGAGCTGCCTCTCTAGCAGGAATGTGGCGAAAACAAAACAAAACAAGCAATTTAGAAATGCTGAAATTCCTTTCAGCAGAACAAAACGACACCTGACCCTTCCTCCCCTTTTTCCTCCCACCCAACTCTGCCTGGCTTTACTCTTTCATTGAGGGGAAAAGGCGGGTTTGCCTCTAATTTATAGAGCCCTGCCCGCCCTCTCCGCCCTTTCCCCGCCCCGCCTGCTGATGGAAAAGCCCTGTGACTATCATGAGCCCAAGATGTCATATTTTGGAGCGGAATTAACCAATCCTCCCTGCAGTGGAGGGGTCATGCGCGCTGCCCTGCACCTGTCCCGGAGCCCCTCGCCCCTGCCCTTGCCGGCTCAGCTATAAATAGTTTTTTTGGCAAGTTCTTCCTTTGCCTAAATTAGTAATGGGGTAGGTGGAAATGTCACCCCTTTTGACGATTCCTTTGGGAGTTCTGGTGTGTGAGGATATAATTAAGTGGCTTTTATTTTTTCCTTGAAGTCAGGCAAGCTCTCTGCCTTCCTTTTCAGTTTTCCTAACTCCTCTTTGATTATTTAACACGTATTTAGCAATTATTTTATATCTATCTCTAAACTGATAAGGGATTTAAAGGAACTAATTTATTAATTATTTTTTCCCTTCCTTTTAGTGAAGCTGTTCAGAGAAAGCCGCTGTTGCCACTGTAATTGTTTTTTACAGCCAACATTTAGTGCACTGTTTGATTGCTCTTGGAGACCTCACTTGCAAATTTTACCTTCATCATCTTCATTTCCAAGGTAAAATGATTGCTCCAGAGACATTTGGAGCTTGAATTCTTAAATGTGAATGAGCTGGGACTCAGGGAAGTCGGCTCTCCAGCAGCTGCCCATTACTTTAGGGACTCATTTGCACTGGAGTCCCCATGCCAGGCTCTCACCTGGTGTGAATTCACTGGGCACTGAAGTGGAGCAGAGCTAATTTACACCACCTGAAAATTTGGCCTAAATTTAGTTCTTGGCTCAAAGTTTCTTCCCTTTTGTTGTGTTTCTCTTCTATCTATGAGTGAGGAAGGTGTCTTAAGAAAGCAAGTGGTGCGTTACTTCAGGGTTTATTTTGCCACATTTTTTGCCCTGCGTGTGAGGTAAAAATTGGGAGGCTCAGGAGTTGTATGAAAGTTAAGAGGTGACGGTGGTGTCACCTCCCTCTGATCCAGTCCTCTACACTGCACTCAGGCTAATCCAAGTATTTTTGGAACGTGCCATCCCCAGGGTGAGTGAAAATTGTTCCTCCCTGTTGGATTTACTCACATATTTGTGCTTCAGAAACATAAGCTGGGTTTGGGCATTGATGGCCTAAGATTTGTCAAAAGAAACAACGTGTTTCTAATAGACATAGAAACAAAAAATAGTTGCAGTTCCAAGTAAAGTATTTGGCTGAGTTGTTTGGGATCAGTGAATTCCAGAGCAGTGAAGTTCCACTATCTCTATAATAAATGTTAGAAGCCTGTGTCTTCTGCAGACTGGAGAAATGAAGGACTCAAAGCATATTTTGTTGTTGGTTTCTAGTTGTTTAAGGTTTTTTTTTTCAAGCTTGCAGTTGCAGATTTCATTCATGCAGCCCTCAGACTAAAAGCTCCTTTTTAAATCCTTCTCTTCATGGTCCCTCAGTGTTCCCGTGTCTGGCTTTTCCCGAGTTTGTTTTCAAGCTCCTTGACGTGGTTTTTCTCTCACCCATATTCACACTCATGAGCCAAACATCCAGTGAAATCATGTTCCCTCACATAGCTCAAATTCTCAGATTCCTGCGTGGCCTCAGGCCTGCTGTTCCTTTAGGTGGTGGCATGTGCCTGGCTTTGGGGATTGCCGCCGTTTCAGCTGCTTCCCTGAGAACAAAAGCGTGTCAGAAATGAATGGTGACAGTTACACTTCCCAGCTACAGCAAACTTTCCCCCAACCTATAAAATTATGTCTATGCAAATGCTGAGTGTTCATAAATGCTTTTATTAGTGCATTGTTAGCTATGTTTCTTCACGAGTTACGTGTTGGTCATCTGAAACTTCCTTTTTTTGGGGCTTGTTTATCCTGAAGATAGGTTATCTACTTGACACTTTACTAATACAAATACCATTCGACAGTGTGCTCCTATCAGAGACAGAAAATATTCTCTCTCTTTACATTATTTTTAGACTCCTAATGTTTACTAGAAGTTTAATATTAATCTTCT
Organism: Megaceryle maxima; assembly: GCA_024605025.1. Lineage (NCBI taxonomy): Eukaryota > Metazoa > Chordata > Aves > Coraciiformes > Cerylidae > Megaceryle > Megaceryle maxima. The sequence continues at coordinate 2,272 of JANHGN010023619.1, forward strand.
TTGTTAAAACAAAGATAAATTTGGCAGAAGCCGCTTTAATATTCATGGAGCCCTCACGGTATTGTTTCCCTGGGATAGTTTAGTTTCCGTTTGTCTGCTGACCTTTCTGCTGCAGAATATGACTCATTTAATTCAGAGTTTAAATCCTTCACTAATCATAAGACGTTGTTTATGGTAGGAGCAAGGTTATGCCAAGGTTCCTTCTGCTGGGCCTGGAGGGGGGGCTGGATGGGACCAAATACTGGCTAGTGGAAGAACGGGCAAAGGAGTGAGTGTTGTTTTCACTCGTGAATTTTTAAATCATGGGTTTATTTATTCTTTCCAGAGAGTCCTTCCCCAAAGTTTTGGAGGCTGCTCCTCATGTCTTGACAATGAAAAAAACTGTCACAACCATCTGGAGGAAGACAGGCTCTTACTCGAACCAAAACTGAGGGAGAGAACGTCAACTGAAGCGTGTTGCACGGTGAACTGCTGGTTGCTAGAACAGCTAAGAGTAAGGAACATTAGGCTAGTAGAAGAACAAGCTTAACTAGCGTAATGCTTGACTAGCTGGTGTGTTCTCACAGTGATAGGCAGAGTGGCTGGCAGCCAGGAGCTGCCACTGCCAGCCGTGATCTCTTCCGCCTCGGCTGCAGCAGATCCCACGCTGCTGTCGGTGGCAGAGGGTCTGGCATCCCGCGGAGGAGGCAGACAGCTCAGAACTTGGACAAGGTGGAATTGGGGAGAAGCAGCTGCACACACAGGAGAAGTACAGATAAAAATGTTTTAGTGTATCATTACTTTGGGGATATGGGATTAACCTGGACAGAACTCTTCTAGAGGGAAGGAAAAGCGCTGGGGTCCGAGTAGGGGGATTGGAGGGTAAGGGTAAAAGGAACAGGTTAAGGGGTAATTAATTGGAAGAGAAGCCTGTGAGGGAAGGGAAAACTGGAGCCCAAAGGCAGCCAGCACGTTGCTGAAGTCCGAACAGAGATGGAGAGATTCTTTTAAATTCTCAATTCCTGAAGTATCTAGTTCTGCAGTTGTTTCTGCAGTTGTTTCACTCCCCACCCTGCTCTTCCCAACCTTTTCCTGTTTGGAGCCTTTGGAGCTGTTGACCACGATGCTCCAAGAAAGGATTCTCCTTAGGTTTCAGTGGCCTATGTGAGGAGTTTGTTTCATGGGATTAGTGGATATAGAGGCAAAAAGGAGCAAGATACGCAAGAAATGCTTCTATTTTATGTCTGTGGTGCCAGGTAACAATGGCAGTAATTTCAGGGATACATTTTTAAACAGATGCCAGACATTCCTGGTCTCATTTGACAGCTGCGTATGTTTATAGATGTGTGATTTTTAAATTGCTTAGTCCTGATCTGTGTGTTGCTATAAATTGTCCAGTCAGTAGCAGTGAGTTAGAAGCATTTTTAAAAAGTAATAGAACCCCAGTTTTTACTCTCTGCTTTATGTTCTAGGAGAGATAATGTCTCATCTTGCCTCAGTTTGAATCTTTTGGCCAGTGTAGATCATACTGAGGAGAGGAAGAAATCAAGACTTGAAGGTAATTTAGAAAATGAAGAAGGGTGGAGAATGAATAAAGCATGAAAGGAGTGTTCAAGTTTTTTGCAGCAAACAGGCAGTGAAGGAGCTGAGCTGTAACTCACGCACCTTATGTGTGATGATTCATCTGGAGCTCCAAATATTCTGACAGTTTTTCAGGTACGTTTGACAGACTCTTCAAAATCAAGCTGAATATACAGACAACAGAGGGAAATTTTCCTTCTTCCCCCCACCCCGTTAAAAACTCATCCTTGCTCCCGGTGATTCCTTCAGGGGTTGGTAGGGCTAAGCCAGCTCTGGGGTTTTGAGGTTTTCCTGAGCTCTGGCCCTTGCTATCCTGGGGTGTATGAGATTCCCAGGCCAAAAAAATACAACCAGTCTAAAATGAATTTTAACTAGCATGTACTGGTTTTCTCTCCTGCCTCAAATCTGTTCTCAAAACCAGCTCTTCAGCTGGAATTCCCTTGTTGATCTCCAGTCTCATGTTACTCAGGGAAATATTGAACCTATTAGATGGTTAAACAAAAGGTGAAGAACACAAAAGGTCTCAGACCTCCTGAGAAGTTAACCCAAGGTGACAGGCTGAATGACCAAAGTACTGAACTGTGCTAAAAAAGGAAGGGATGTTCTAGCACTTTCTCTCTTTTTCACTGCCTTTTTCCTCCCCTAGGTTGTGATTCATTTAACTGGCAGTCAGAAAGATCTGGGCATAGTGGAAAGCTTGATGTTTAGCTACATCTCCTATCAGTGGAGAGAGAGGCCTCACCACGGAGTGATTCATCTCATCCCGAGACAGCTGAAAACATCTCTTGGCATTCACTGTAGACAGAGCCTAAAACTAATTTAGACTCTGTATCTCATTTTTGGATTGATAAAATGAGGTGAGATGAATCTCATCACTACTGTTGGGGTTAACTGGTTGGAGAAGAATCTCGTTTCTGTGGCGCATCGTGATCAGCAGTGATGGCAAATGCCTCAGAATAGTCTATGCCCTAATTAGTGTGTTCTTGATTATTGCTTCATTCAGGAGCCTGAGTCATTTTAAAGGGGAAAACAGTCGTGTTATGCAGATGTGGGAGAAGCGATTTCCACTTGGGTGATAGTTCAGTTCACCACTCTTGTATGAGACAGAAGAGGTTTGAGTGCTGAGAAGGAGTGGGAAAATACTGACTTTTCATTCAGACTGCGAAAATGAGCTCTAGGTGGAAAGTGATACTATGTTTTGGAGGAAAGACAAGCTTCATTTTTGATATTTTTAAAGCACACAATATAGTGATAAAATAGATGATTTTTTTTCTGTCTTAAGGTTAGAGCTGGTGGTGGAGTAAATGTGAGATTCAACTGCAGCATGCAGTTGCGGTGGGTTTCAGGCACCTAATTCAAAGAAGATGAGTGCTGAAAACCAACTATGCAGTAAGGAGAGTTTATAGCATCTAAACTTCCATTAGAAGGTAATACAGAGAATTTACCTGATGTTCTGCTATTGATTTTAATCACAGGTGCCACCAGCTTGGTTAAAAGGAATATAAATGTACCTGGATCGCCTGTCCAGTTGAGAGAAGCAGAGCGAGTGTCCCAGCACCTGCATCCCCTGCAAGGCCTTGGTGGTTGTCTCCAAAGCAGCCCTGACTCGCAGGTCTGGCCGTGCAGGTTTGAAGATACCCACATAAAAAAAAACCCTAGCATGTGCAAATTCAGTTCATCTTTAACTTTTCTCTCCCTTTCTTCCAAAAGATCTCAAACCACCAATGTGATCTTCATATATTTGCAAGATTGTGGGATTTCTGAGAGCCTCTCTAGCTTTTATATGACAGCCAGTTTAGTGCAGAGATCTTTTCAAATGTCTTTTCTGGAGAATATCTGTAGCTTTTAAAGACTGCTAAATGAAAATAATAATATAAAATTGCAACCAGTCACACAGAGGCATCTAACGTGGCTAATGGAAAAGTACAGGGAAGGGTGGTTAAAGGGTATGTTTTCTTTTGAGGAAGGACATCTCGTCTTCTGATTGGGAACCTTTGTTGCTTTGGTAAGGTAGCAGCTAATCCCATTTCTTGTGCCATGGTGCAGTCATAACACGGCAAGCTTTTGAACTTTCTCTGCTGAATTGGTTGCATTCTCTATGCTTAGAGATGGGTTTTGGCCTAAGTTGGCCAAGACTCCATCTCCTTTTTGGTCAGCAGTGACAAGATTCCTTCATGACACCCCACTGATGCTGGTGGTGCAAGGCCACCTGAGATATTTTAGAAGTGTTTCATTCATAACCTGAAAATTTGTGCCTGCGTCAAGAGGCAGTGCAAAAACTACCCAGGGTTAGCTGCCTACCCCCATCACACCCCTGGAACAACAGGTTCCTACGTTGCTGTTGTCCACACACATTTAATATTTGATTGATTCATTTTTATATTCAGAATATAGAATCATGGAATTGTCAGGGTTGGAAGGGACCTTAAAGATCATCTGGTTCCACCGCCCCTGCCAATGGCAGGGACACCTCCCACGAGAGCAGGTCACTCAGAGCCCCAACCAGCCTGTTCTTAAAAACTTCCAAGGATGGGGCTTCCCCCACCTCTCTGGGCAGCCTGTTCCAGTGTCTCCCCACCCTCCTGGTGAAGAGCTTCTTTCTAATGTCTGACCTGAATCGACCTCTCTCTAGTTTGAATCCATTCCCTCCAGCCCTGTCACTGCCCGATGGCCTAAAAAGTCCCCATTTTAAAGTCCCTTTAAAATATGATCTATTTTTAAATCACTTTTCAATTCCTTCAACAAACTTCTGTCTAGAAATGTAACAAAAAAAAAAAAAATCAGAGAGGATGAGCAGAGCAAAATGTTGTCGGTACTGATATGATTGAGGTAGAAGTTTTGGGGTGAAAGTAAAATCAGAACAAAAAAATCTTCTTTCATATATACCTATGCAAAAGTGCAGCCCTACGAGTGTATCCTCACTTAAACCCATCTCCTGGATGAGTTATCTCCCAGTAACTATAGCTTGCTATAGGATTAGACTTATGACTATTGACACTTCCAATTCATTAACTGAAATATGTTAATAACCTATCTCAAGCCTACTCCAATTAGACATCTCAGGCCTTTTCCTAGAAAGAGTTTATAAGGGTTTGGGTTTTTTCTCTGTTTAAATGGCTTTGGGTTGAGGTGGGTTTGGTTTTGTGTCTGTCTGTTTGTATTTACAGTTTAATTCCCAATCATCTTATCAATCAGAGTATAAAAATATATGGAAACCCAATGTGAGATTAAAAACCTGAGTCAAATATGGTTGTGGAGCAGTTGGGTTTGAATATGGTTGTGGAGCAGTTGGGTTTGAATATGGTTGTGGAGCAGTTGGGTTTGAATATGGTTGTGGAGCAGTTGATAGAAACCCAAGAGAAGGAATTTTTCCATGATTCTGAGGGAAATCTGGAAAGCTCATGCACCATGCCAGGAGAAAAGAGACTTTTAGTAAAACCATTGTAAGACGTTCATGATTCAGTAGTGTAATTGCCAGGGAGGACTTTGACTGGCTCTATTCAAGGGAGGAGCATCCAAACAAAAACTTTCACCATATTTTCCCTATGGATCCAAAGTCTAAAGAAAGGATACTGACAAAAAGAGGGGTATGCTTTTTTCTTTAAGGATTAGTCTCATTTTAATTGAATATTCACAGATTCTCATGGAATAATACAAAGCAAAAATAATAATAGATACTTCACAGCAATCTATGTCTTCTAGCATAACCCACCTAATTACAAACACTTCTAGAAAAATGACAGTTCACACATTTATTTTTTTTTTTTTTACATGGAGGTTTGAGTGAAAAGGGCCCACTACAAAGGGAAAAAAAAACAAACCCAAAACTGAGATAGATAATGTGATATTGTTATGGTGACTTTTTAAAGTTTACTTTACCAGTAGCATGCTGTAGCTTTGACTGCCAGGAAATATGGAAATACCAAAGAGAAAACCATGTGCTTTTGTGTTTATAGCATTTTTGTCTGGATGTTTCACCTGCTGTCAGGCCGGGCTGAGCTTATTGCCACCAGCATGTCTTGAACTCTTTTGTTTTGAAATCCCTAGATATGTAAAGTAGAAGATGTGTTGCTTTTAAACCCTTTTACCACTTAGGTTTTCTCAGACGTGGATGCACATCTGTGAGCAAATCATCTTTGGAAAAAAATAGATGGAAAAATTGCCATGAGGTATGCTCTAAACATCCACTCACATTTACACGGTACTGTACAGAAGAAAGTGTATTAATTACCCAAGGTGAATATACAGCAGCATCTCAGTTTTCTTTCCTCTGTCGTCTTTGTGAATCAAAATGAAAATTACCAGACAGTCCCAAATCTGGGTGATTCCCAGATGTGCCAAAACAGGTTTAACTGTAGAAATTGGACGGTTGCCGCGCGATGCAGTGACGAGTGCCCGCGTTTCCAGAGGCTGGCTCGAGTACTGGGACTACCTCAGACTGATGGGAAGGTGTTTCCTAGTCTGTCACCAGCTGTACAGGAGGGGATCTGATTTTTCAGGCTCTAGGCTGATGTTGGGTGAATGCTGAAATTCAGCTGTTAATTAGGCTGTCAGTCAGAAGACCATGATTTTTGTGAATACGCTCTCACGGGCGTAAAGACATTATTATTATTTTTTTTTCCTGCAGCTAAAATATGGCTCTACATGGATTCACCATTAGAAAATCTCAGGAAAAGTGGAATCCAAGACCAGAAAAAAATGTCGTTGGTAATACCTGCTGTTTGATATAAGACAGTGCATTCAGAAGTCAAAATATTTATCCTTCGGAGATGGTTTTATGAGGCAGAAAGGAGGCCTGGTGTACCTTTGGAACATTGACCAGTAGAGCAGTATTGCTAAAAGGATGTAGTTTATTTCACTTTATTTTTTAAACAAAGGTATATATACTGGCAAGAGTCCTAACATAAATGCACTTTGACTAGCAACATTATGTTTTTGCTGGTATAGCGTATTCCTCCTATAAACTGCATCCCCAGGGGATATGTAGAGCCTGGCTGTCACAAATAAGCTTTGAGAGCAGCTCTCTTTGAGGAACTGGCAAAGAAATTTGTAAAATGGTTTCATCCACCTCAGATTTCCTTTCGCTTTGTTGTCTCTGCTTGAGTTTTCGTGAGAGGTAAATCCTTGGGTTTAAGCCGCTGGTTGACAGCTCCCTACTGATGCAATTACATCATCTGTCTGCAGCCTCCAAAATTCCATCAGCTCTCCCTGAGAGCTGCTGTTGATCTCTCACCTCTGCTATGGGGTGGATCTGAATGGCTGATGATCTTCTGGGGGTGAAAGCAGCGTGGTTGGGGTTGGGTTCATTACAGCACGTAGATCTGATTTCATTTCAAGCCTGTGTGGCTCTATCAACATCAATCTTGGATGAGTTGCTCTGTAGTTGGTGAAGGGCCACTGCCAGCTTGAGTGGTTCTGGATTTCTGTCCAAGAATCTGTAGCTACTTTGGTTTCAAGTAGCATCTAAAATCGCTGTCTGAAAGATGCTAATGATGCTTTTTGTTGTTGTTGTTGCTATAAAAATGCACTTTTTACATTTAGCTAGAGTTTATCTACTCAGCTTGCAGGTTCTTTTCTGTGTGGAAAAGACATAGACATCCATCAGTCCGTCCATCCAGGAGCATAAAATTTATACACTCATAATATTTTATTAAAAATTAAAATATAGTGCATACTACGTAGAGTGCTCTATCAGAAAGTGCTCTTTTTGGACAATTATTTCCAAGTAGTTACAAATTGACTTTTCCATTCAAACAACTTCCTTCTTATCTCAGAATGAAATCAGGGATCTCTCCTCTTCACAGCTGAACTCTTCACCTTACCCTGATAAAATGACTTGAAAAAATACAAAGTTTCACCTTCAGGTCTGCTCATTCTGTAGGTTGTTTTTTTTTTTTTTTCCTGAAAATGTAGACATGGTGGATTTTCTCTGGGAAAGGAAAAAAAAAGATACAATCCACAAAAATTCTTCTGGCATGGTGGCTGCTGAGGGTCCAGCAGCAGCACACTTCCTCAGGGCCCGAGACTAAATGCAGTCAAGATTTCTTATCTTCCGTCACTGTGACATTTTCCATGATGCTGTGAACAGTTTTCAATGAAGTGTTTAGTAACTACTGGTTCATAATTGGTTTCTAGAGTTGTACTTTTAAAATATTATTAAACATTCTGTCAAATTTTAAATTTTTTTTATTATTATTATATAATCATAAACTTCCTTTTCAGTGTCCAACCGCACTGCATCCTTTTGTGGAAAGCATAGCAGGTGATTTCTATCTAAAACACCTAAGAACAGTCTCAAAAGAAAAGCAGAAAATCTAAGTTTATTATCAATGGGAGGTAGTGACTTCACACACTGCTACACTACAAGAAGATCTGTGATGGTTTATAGTCTGAACTAAAATTAATTTGATCAGGAGAGTCCTTTCTTAATTTCAGCGCGTTCGTTTCATCCGTCTGACAGACCATGTGTGAAAAAGGACACCCAGCTCTGCAGATCAGGTTAAGACCTTCGTGGCTGGAAACTTCTGCCTGCTGCTTCTGTCTTACACAGATCTCTGCTGCCTGCTTGGGGAGCTCGGGACCGAGTGGCTTTTATGGGGAGGTATTGTTGGCATCAAATCTAAACTCCAAAAATCCCCAAAGTGCTGTTTTTTCCTTGCAGCACAGAATTCATTTTGTCACTAACTGGCTCATAATGACATTTCTAGAGAGCTGTGGAGGCTGATGTTTGCTTGGTGCTCATTATTAACATGCGGGTGAGACCCAATGTGGAATTTTTAACCATCTTCAGCTTCTAGGGTTAACGCAGTGGATGCAGCGCTCTGCTTTTCATGCAAAGGTCTGTTCTGTAAATACAGCCAGGATGGAATTGCTTGAGAAAAACATATATCAAATGGAAAGTGACATCAGAAAGCATATTCACTGCTTCTTTGTAGCATTCTGGAAAATAAAGATTTCTTTTATTCACTGAAAGGAAAAAAAAAAAAAAGAAGCTTCTTGTATCCAGAGGAGACATCCCTGTCTTGAGGAAAATTTTGCTTTGCCAGAATTGTCCTCCAGGGGATTTTGGAAAAATTTCAAATAGCCATGGTTTGGGATTGCCAGGCTTGAAATATTCTGTAAGTGGTGAGCTACGCAGGTAACTCTTCATCTGCAGTCATCTGCGAGGGGTTTTACCTGGTGCATTTGAGACAGTTTGGCTGATGAAGTCAGGGATTTCCAAATGATTTTGTCCAGATTGTTGTTTCTTAATTTTTCTTCCCTCCTTTGCTCACAGAATCCTCAGGAGTCCAACATACAAACTTCAAGAGTCAATGTCATGTCTGCATCTCTTGGCCAACTGAGAAGCTGAACCCAGACCCAGTGTCCTGCTTCCAACTCTGCAGCATTCTCCACCTGGATTTTTCCCAGGCAGGTATGTTTATAGATGAGACCTTCCTTAGCCAGGGACATTTCAAACATTTAGCAGCTTGTCTCCGCAATAGGAGGTATTAATAATGAATGATTGTCCACTGTCATGGAACCAACTCAAAGACAAGGCGTGAAAAGCTTTCCTGTCCATAAAGCTCCTTCTTAAAACCAGACCTTTTTGGTGTTGTGTGTGCGTTGATAGGAGAAAATGCTCATAAGAAGGTTCTGTGGAGGCTGCCCCACCACGTGGGACTCTCTTTGAGAGTTATGAGTGCCTTACAAACTGAGACAGAACAAACCAGGAAAACCCATGGCATTTACTCATAGGAATGCTCTGGTGTGAGTTAAGAGGAACTGGCAATGAATTGAGGTGGTCGAGGCTGGAAGAGGTGCCTGGACCGGTGGGCACTTGGTATTTTTAGGAAGAAGGGTGTCCTGGCTGTAGAAAGGAGGCAAATGCTCTCTTTTCATTGCTGGATTAGACATTCCCCAGGGCAGTGGCTGTTGTCATGTCTGTATGGAGGGAACAGTTTAAAGCAAAACATCTCAGTGCTGGCCAGCAGCAAGTTAGGGGAAGGCTTTATAATTTAAACAAAAAATAGATCTCTTTCTGGGCTGGTAGCTAATGGACTACAGGATGCTGTTACTAAGAGGAGATGTGGTATCTCTCTGCACTACTGAACAGCTCTCCACAGACCATTATTGAAACACACTGGTACCTGTCCTGAAAAGTGCTTTTCTTGGCCTGTTTTGTTCCGTGGTTGGTTTGGGTCTGGTTTGGGTTTTTTGTGTGTGTGTGTGGTTTTCGTTTGGTTGGTTTTTTTTTTTTCTTTTAAAGTAAAACATTTTCAAAACCTTTGCATCTCAGAGACAGGGGAGGCAGGCTCCGTGATCTTACAGAACTCAGAATAAGATGGTGACGAGGTCTTATACCAAAAGGTCATTTACGTGGGTGACTGCCAGGCTGCGTCATTCTTCTGCTCCATTCATTCCACTCCGGTTCATGACATACTGGGAAGGAACAGAAAGACAGGGTTATTTTTAGAAAGCTCATTGTAGTAAAAGTTTTGTTATTCCCACGATGCCAAAAAATAGGAGTGTGTTTGGGTGTAATCCCCTACAAAGGGCCAAAGGTAATGTCATTTGGAGCTTTAATGAGCATCCTCCTTCTCTGAGGCTTTTTCCTGAGTGCACAGGACCATGAAAAAGATACTGCAGGGTAAAGGAAGGTGGCTCTGCAGTAAATGCCCATGTGCACACCTTCCTGCCTGCTGTGAAATGCCTCTTGTGTGCTCCATCAGTGGCCCTGGGCTAAAGAGGTCCTGGATCTACCCCTTGATAGTTACCCCTCGATCTAACCCTCTCCTGCCTTTCCTGTTGGTGGATTACAAATGCAATAAATTCTATCGCATGGAGAGAGACAAAGAGAAGAGTGAGGTTATGAGCCAAACCTGGTTTCTTGATCCTCTGCTGGGGGCACAGGCCTGCTTGGAAGAGAACCAGCAAAGCAGTAAGTGAATCTCCACTACAAACCAATCACCCTCCCTTTTGGCCCAGAGATCCCGTTTGTTTTTTTGAACATTTCAGACTCATAAATGAACCTTGGCAATTTTGTTCAAAGCTCCTTTTTCTCTGGGAAGAGAATAGCAGAAATATGAACTGTTCCCTCTTGGGAGTTAGCTAGAATAAAAAAACCAGAGGCTAGAGCGCTCTGAAGCAGAGCCAAAACCAGGCCAAATTTTTCTGGCAGAGGATTTTGAGACTGTCTTCCAAACCTCCCTAGAATTTTCCTTCCCCTCTAAAGTTACAGCCTCATGTCTTGCCTTTATGCACAGCAGGCTGTGCCTGGCAGCAGGCTTTGGCCCTCTGCATTGCACCATCATGCAAATGCTACAAGTGAATGTCAGGAGAACGTTCTGTGGTGCCTCTGGCTCTGGTCCATGACCAAATGGGTTCTCAAGCTTTACAGAGGTAAAGAGCAGTGTCAGGAATCCATTTGCATAGGTGAAGGTCAATAACATCACCAAAGTGATGGCACAGGGAGCTGTTAGGGAGAGGAGGGACTTTAGGCACTTTAGAAATGTCCTGTTGGGTCCAGGCTTCTCCTGAGAGAGCAGATGCTGGCTCCCCAAGGGCTACTGAGTAATAGAATCAGAGAAACATTTTGGTTGGCACAGAGCTTTCAGCTGCTGGAGTCCACCCGCTCCCCCAGCGCTGCCAGGGCCCCACTGACCCCTGGCCCTCAGCACCACAGCTCCACGGGGGACTTGGAAACCCCTCCAGGGGTCACGGGCACTCCACCCCTGCCCTGGGCAGCCTGGGCCAGGCCTGGACAGCCCTGGAAGGGAAGAAATTGTTCCTCAGCTCCAACCTAAACCTCCCCTGGGGCAGCTTGAGGCTGTTTCCTCTCATTCTATCAAATTCAAACATACCCAGTTCCAGATCAAACCAGGAAAAGCTCCTGATTCCAGTAGTGCCGTTCTCCTCCCCAAAGACTGTTTAAACTATTTTGTAAGAGAATGATAAATAAGAAAGAGCAATTACCTTTCCTTCTCAGTCATATCTTGTTTCTCTTCTGCCCTGTAAACACAAATCACATTTGGAATCTATCATCCAGGGGCAAGCCGTGTGGAAGAATAGAGTGTCTGAGGCCTTTCTAGGGAGGTGGCTGGAGCTGGAGAGGTTACAGGTCTGATCAGAAATGACCGTTAGCTTCTTGACCCTGTGATATGCAGCCTTGATAATGCTCATGCTCTCAGGACAGCTCTGTTGGCCCCTGAGGGAGGTAACTGACTGACTGGGGCTGAACAACTCGCACTCCTCTCTCCGTGAGTGCGTGGCACTTGTTGTGGCCAGCACTTCTAACCTAACTCACCTGTCATGGGATGGGGCTAGAAAAAGAAACAAAACAAACTGTAAACTTGTGGCCCTTTATGCCACCCTAGCAGAATGAAGGGGCTGTTAAGCTCACCACTGCCTCTCACTTTAAGGTCAGTTTGTGTGGTCATGGGGGGGGGGGAAATGTGCCCTTTTTACATACAGAGTGGTTTCTGATGACCTTTATTAGCATGCAGGGTGCATGTTCAGGATGTGGGCACTTGGGGGGTTAAGAGGAACAGTTCTCTGGATAAAAAACCCTTCAATCAAGCTTCTCTTCCCTCCTGCAGCTTTGACTTCTTTAGAGAAAGTCAGTAGAAGAGTAGGCTGCGTGGGATGTCAGGGTAGGAGGAACTGGTTATAACACAAGTAATAATGGGAGAAAGCAACAACATCCCAAGAAGATGAACCCACCCTCCTTCCTCCCCCACCCCCCCAAATAACTTTTACCTTTCTTTTCTGGCCTTGATCCTCTCTTCTTCATATCTGCAACAAACAGGAATCAGTCTGTAAATGTTACCCAGTCAGGACTGTTCACTTTTAGTCATGTAGTTGTCTGCTCTGAAGGTGACAGAAGCTACAAACCAGCCCAGTGAGCAGGCTCCTGCTCGGCACCAGTATATGAGTAAGACAAGGATTGTCCCAGGCTCTGCCTTTCCAGTACGTGGGTTTTGACTCAACACAATATCCTGCTACCTAGGATCTTGTCCTGTGCCTCCTGTGAGCTGCGTGTGCCCCGGGGTCCCTCCGATACTCACTGTAAGACGCAGTCTGGGATCTGTACATGCTCCATTGGGATAAGTTGCTCCAGTTCCTCCAGGCTGTGAACATACTGGATCTTGTTGATAAACTTCACACTGGCACAGAGAGAGAGAGAGAGAGTGTGTGTTTGAGGTCTTGTTCTGCTGTTCGCTCTGTGGGAAGTCAGAATTTTCCTGATGCAAACAAGGAGTTCTGCATCCCTGTGTCCTCTCTAGTCTGAGTGCACCCGTCTCCTCCCAGGGCTGACATGCTGATGACTAAAACTATGGTGAGATGCCACTTTCTTGTACCTCACTTTGCTTTAACCCCCAACCTCTCAATATCTGTAGGAGGGAAAAAGGACCAACATTCCTGCACTCCCCACTGGATCTTTGTGTGCTACCCTCTGGACAAACCTTGATCTGGATCCAGACCACCACAGTGTCTCCTAAAGCCACCTCTAGAGTTGTCCTTGGAAGTAAGAGAGATGTAGGACAAATGATGAACGGTCTCACCTGGGTTAAAGGTGAGTTTAAGATCTGATTCATGAGATGAAACTTCCACTCCAAAGCCAGCTGAGTTTGGGAATACGTTCTGTTTACCTGATGAAGGGTCTGGATATAGCCAGCACTGTCCGGATGAACCACGAAGGGTGCACGATTATCAACGCTTTGAGGTTTTTACGCAGCCTGTGGAGAAGCCACAGGACAAAAAGTCAGGCTCAAAGTACCTTAAACCCCCCTGTAACGTGTCAGGACACTAGTGACTGGTACTGGCCTCACACGGGTGTCTCCAGGCTAAAGTTCCCTGCCCATGGCCTCAGGAGCCCTGTTTAAGCTCAGACCTGACAGGCCTCAGGAGGTTTGCTCAAGTGCTTTACTAACCTGATCTCTTTGTAGGTGCTTGAGAGGGAAGGAGGGAGAAGAGGTGATGGAGAGAGCCTGGAGTAAGTCAGAGTGCTATGAGAAGAGGAAGGAATCTTGGAATATGGGGATTGAGGAAGGAGGAGTGTCCAGGGAAGGCTGCAAAGCACTGGAAGAAATGTGGGAAGAGGACTGGGAAGAATGAAGAGGCAACACCACCAGGATTCTCACCTTCTGTCTATCATCTGATAGCATTTCTTCAGCCAGCCAAGGCCTGGCATCCTCCTCCGGGGCGTTGCTCCGTTTAGGTACACGATCATATAGTCCTCGGCCACCAGCAGCTCCAGGCTGCTGATCACGTATCTATTGGGCGGTGATCAAAAGCAACAGAGACATGAGACTCAAAAAAGGTCCTGAGGGGTATTTTTCAGGTGCCTGTGTATCATCCCAAAAGGCCTCCAGACCCCTTCTTTGTAGACCTTGGAATAGGTTTCAGATTCTCTTGGCACCTCTGCGGGATGCCTCAGGGTAATTCTCAGGGGCTGACGCTGCTCGTCAGCGTAGTGCCTACGCTGAGGGACATCCCTGCACCATTCTGCCCAGCAGCAGCTCCCAGCTGTTCAGCATTGCATGCACATGCCCCAGTCTGGCTGTGAGTCCATCACTGGCATCATTAACACTGAATGTTTGAGTGCTTTCACTTCCTGGACTCGGATGCAAATGCTGTGGCCAGTGTCTCACCCAGTGATGCTCGCTCCACCCCGCAGCTGCACGCTGGCTACATTTGGCATGGATTCAAACTATTTCCAGCAATGAATACATTGAAACTGTTTCTTCTGAGCTCTAGTTACCTTCCTTGCCCTCCTCTCCCTGCTAGACCTTGACTAGGCACTTACAGGAAGAGGTTCTCCATGATGTAGTGGTAATCAGCCAGGTTGCTGTCTGGGAGATAGCAGGCAGCAAAGACAATGATGGCATTGAGACCTTCCCCGTAGTAGCCTGGGAAAGAAAGACACAGGCAGCATCATCAGCTCTTCCAGGGGGACGTGCAACAGCTGAAGGAAAAAATAGCGGTGAAGTATCGCCAAATTTGGGGCTGGGGTGGGTTTTGTGCCTCTGTAGGTGTTTGTCTCTCTTAGGGGCCTCTTTCACAAGCAGATTTGGCTCTGAGCCTGGTTTTGTTTATAACGTGTGCAGGGGGGTCAGGGAAGGACTTTGTGCATGTCAAAGCACAAAGCTGACAGCTTTGCTCAGACAGAAACGGCCGCGAGCTGTGGATGTGTTGGCCTTTGGCTGTGCCTCCAGAGGCAGCTCAGGACTCAGCTGCAGAGGGGTTAAGCGCCTTCATCGCTGCCTATGCTGCCTGCACCCAGGACTCGGGGCCAGGCTGTATTTGGTCTTGCTCAGAGCCAGCTTTAGCACTGCTTTGATTTATTGAAAGCCTGCTCCAGCAGCTGGATGGTTTTTAGCATGAGCTGGGTGCTTTTGGGCTTGTCTGCCACATAGTGGTACAAAATGAATAGAGATTTTTTTCCCTAAAGACCATCAAAACAGTCATGGTATCTCCTCCAGCTTGACAAAGATGGACTGAAAGAGAGCAGCTAAGCCAGGATTAGGTCTCCCTTTGCCTCACCTCCATGTGTCACCACTCTCATGTAGGGTTTGATCATCTGGAGGTCGATGCGGTGCTCCTGCTCTCCGATGATGACCGTCCTCCAGAGCCGTCCGTTAGCAGCACTCCCATCTTCCGTCCCGCCATCCCCGAACAGGTCTGCGCTGTCCCCAGGCATGTTCTTGGCTGTGGCTACGGGAGTGTCATCTGGAAAAAAGGGACAAGCATTTCTGCCTTTGATACAATGTACGTGGAGGCTCTGCAAGACCTTTGTTGTGCAGGGAGAGACACTAACAACCACAGATGGAGGATGACCCATTTCACTTGCAGCTTTGGTTTCTGTAAGTACATGGCTCTTAATTATCTTGCTCTGCTGCTAAATTGTAATAGAAATAAGGTAAACATCTCATGCTGCTTTTAGAACCTCCAGTCACAGGGTGGGCACTGGACATTTTGGTGGATCCTCCAAAGGATGGATGGATCTTTCAGATCCATCTCTCCTGGCTGAGGGCCCTGCCTGTGCCGGTTGTCTTCTGATCTGCTGGCAGAGCTGCTCGAGTGAGCCTGATTCAGTCAAAGTCAGCCAGGTTTGCCAAGACCGTGTTATTCAAGATGTTTGAATGTTCACGTGGAAGCTCTACTGGCAGAGCCGAGCAGGTGACACCTTCTAGCCTGGGGAGGTGGCCCAGCTGCAGCTAGAAGGGAATGTGTGTCCACAGCTCTATGCCTTACCCAGAATTATGGCTAAACTGGTGCTTGCAAGTCCCTGAACTCCTCCTGTCCACAGGATCCCCAGATGGAAGTGCTGAGATGGCAGCACTGAGCCTCCCGGGCTACAGCTGGGGTGCTGGTGGGGCAGAGGCTGTGTGGAAGTTGGGGCTCAGTTGTGTGTGCTCTGCTTCACTGCTGAGCATGTCAGTCCTCATCTGCTGATGGGGAGTGGTGTCAAAAGTGTTTAGAACGAGGCTAAAAACCACCCTGCCCCTGCAGACATTCACCCCAAACCAGCCTTTTTACCTTCCCATTCCAGTTCGTTCCCATTCCCCAGGAATTCAAGGGAATCGGTCTCATCAGGAGTTTCAATATCGTCCACGTTAATGTCCAGGTCATCTGGTGTGTCCAAGAAGTCATCGGAGAGAATGGAGCCTTCACTCTGGTCCAGGGAAATGTTGATTTCAGGTGCAACAAGTGTCTTCCGCTTACGATGTGCCCCGTTAAAGTTTAGTGTATTTGGGGGAGCTGGAGTTAAAAGGAAAATAACCGACAGGTTGTGCTCGTCCTGTGTCCTTAGTGCAAGACCTGGCGCTTTCCTGAGGCACATTTGGGGCTACGGTCTGGGCGTTAAGGGTGGTGGATCATAGCTGGGAGGTACTGGATGCCCGTGGGTATGGCAGGGTAGAAGTGCCCACACTTCTGAGATACCCGTTTCCTCCCCCAGCTTCTAGTGATGGATTTACAAATTCAAATCTCTGCTGGTTTCCTCTCCCACACGGGAGTTTTTGTGGGTACTCCCAAGGGCACTGGTTTTCACCCTAACTGCTGCCATTCCCATATGCTGCTGGTTTTCCTTTGACCTCCTGCTCAGTCAGGCTGGTACTTACAGGATGTGTTCTCATCTTCCGTAGGGCTGCCCAGCGACTCCATCCCCGTCTCTTCTGGGAGAGGCCTGCAGGCGAGCCACGATGCAGAGGTAAAAAGACAGGAGATAACAGGGGATGGTTAGGAGAAAGTCACTCCATGGCAGCCAGTGGAGAGAACTGGGGACATCAGGAGGAAATGTGGAGCCCTGTGTGTGCTCTGCCCTTTCCCTTTGCCTGGGAGTTCAGCCTGAGGGATGCCCTCGCGTGATTCACCCAAGTCCAACCCAGCAGTCGTGCGTTCTTACTGGAGTACTGTGCAATTCCCAGTAACCTGCGTTTATCACCCAGTACATCTCTCATGCTGCCATTCAGGCAAGAGGCTGGAAAATGCAGCCAGGGCCACAGGAACAAATTCCATCCCCAGAAGAGCCTGGTAACATCCTCACTCTCTCCCTATCATCCTCATTTTTATCTCCATCAGAAATTTGAGAGGCGGTGCCAAGCTCTAGGACTTTTCATCCAGGGGACCAGGGAACATCTTCTACATTTGTCTTCTGCCCCAGGCCCTGGCTGCAGCACACCAAAACTTGATCCACAACCACCTCTCCTGCAAGGCAGCTGCCTCCTTGGTCTATCGTGACTTTGCTCTAGGGCAGTGGGTGTTCAAGGCCATGATCAAACCTTAGGTGGGATCCCAGCATTGTCACCCCATCCTCACTTCAGCCCCCAGTTAACAAAAGCTGATGGTGATATCCAAACCCTGCTGATGTTTGGAAGTAGGTTCATTCTGAGCTAAGAACCAATCACCGGCACTCAAACCCGTGCTCTGGGGCCAAAGGCTGGCCTTGTGCCTGGTTCCTGCACCCTCTTGGTATAAATCACCTCAATTTGATTTAATTTGATTGATCGATTCATTGATTTAAGAGTTGCCTTTCCTGTACAGGTGCTAATGCCAAATCTCATTATGTGGCCATCGCCCTTTGGAAGTTGCTAGAGCTCTTGACCCATACTGGGGTAAGTGAAGTCAGAATCTGTCCCCCAGTGGAGTGGCGAGGACCACTAGCTGTTGGCTGAGCAGCACACAGCCCACCCTGAGCTGGACATCTTCTGGATGCTTGTCCCCTTAATCTGAGCCAGGACTTGTGCCTGTCCCCTGGCATTAACTGGGTTTGCACCTTCTCACACAGCGTGACCGAACCCCACCCGCTCCGTGAGAAGTTCATGTTCTCGAAGGTCTGTTTAACAGAGACCTTCTGAGCCTTTCCTCTGCTCCTTGCTGGAAGCTCCCCCTCTACAGGGGAAGAGCTCATGGCTCCAGGTATAAAACCCTGGGTGCTGGGACAGCCCTGGGGTAAAATGGGGGTGAAATCCAACCAGTTTTAAGGCAGTGCTGTAAGACTGGGGCTGGTGTCCAGCAGCTGCTGGCCTCACGCTCCAGCGACAGCAGGGCAGGAGATGATGGGGACTGGTACCTCTGTGTGATATGGCCTCACTCTGCCCTGCAAAGGCTCCTCTTCCTGATGCCAGGACACCAGAGCCACCAGCCAAATTAAACCTTATAAATATTTAGATTAAGGGCTAATCCTCTCCTAGCTGGTTGTTGTATATTTATGAGGGCTCAAGACCTGATCAAAGGCTCTTGCTCGTTTGTGCGGCACCCAAACCCCGTGGGCTGCCGCAATATCCCTGAGGTATCCAAAAGATCCCCGTGCCCCCCTCCAGCCTCTCCTCCTCCTTTTTGCTTTTGTCTCCAGCAGGGCCTGGCCGGTTGTTTATCTGGCCATGAGCTGGCGCCTGGCACAACTTGGTGATACAGCATCAGAAGGAGGAGGGGGTGACCCGGCTGTACTGGAGTACGTGCCGCGGGCAGGCGCGCGGCTCCCTGATGCTGGCATTCGTTTAAGAAAAGCAATTCAAAAGTCAGAGGTGAAGAAAAGGCCTTTCTTACCTTCCCGAAGCGTGCTCCAATCACTCCCTCTCCCATAAACCTTCCTCCCCAACCGCAGATAGCCCCGGATGCCAAATTTTCTGAACGAAGCAATTTTTCTAAGGGTCGGGTGCCACCATTTTGCCTTCTGCTGATAACACTCTGCCCACTTCCCCTCTGTAAGCACCTTCTCGTGGGTCCCAAGCAGCCCGAGCCTTCGCCGCCCGTGATGCGATGGGTGCGGGATGCAGTGAGCATGCTCCCGCCGTCCGCCCCGCGTCCGCCCCGCCGCACGCTCGGCATCAGCAGCATCACCGGCACCAGCCCCGGCCCAGGGCAGCTCTTTGCACAAACGGCTCAGACCGATCGTCCGCGGGAGGCTCAACCTTTGGGGAGCAGCAGGCAGGGAGATGGGGGGGACACCACCCTTTCCTCAGCTTTCTCAGTGCCTTGGCACTGCACCTTTGCAGCCTGGGAGGCAGGAGCTTGTTCTGCCTGTCAGTGTCTTGGGGAGGGAGGGGATGGATGGAATATCACTGTAATGAGCAGGTGAATTCAGGTTCCCCAGCCCAGATCTTTGTCTACGATCTGGGGTTGCTTGGAGGTTTGGGTTGGTATTTATTTTCTTTGTTTTTTTCTTTGTTTGTTGCTTTTTTCTTTTTCTGTGGCAAGATTTGTTAATCACAGCTAAGCAAAAATAGCTATGCAGCAAATCATCTGCTAGAGAGCTGCTGTCCCACATGCAGCAGCTTCTGCCCTATTATTTTGATGCTTCTAGGGGGAAGTGTCTTGAAATGTATTATTTATTTATTTCTAATGCCACTTAAAGCCAGCTGGCGTTCACTCATTTGCCTAGTGGCTGCTCGGGCTCTGTTTCACTTGCATCACTGCTGATCTAATCCCTCTGCAGCAGGCTGGGGAGCTTCATCTGTAGGGCTCTGGCCTCATCCCTGCCACTGGCCTGTCACCCAGCCATGATCACATCCCTTTGCCTCTTGCTGGGCTTTATTTGCTGGGCAAGAGCAATGATGCCCGTGCTGGGTGGTGCTGAGAGCTCTGCAGGAGAAATGCCCCTTGAAGGCTCGGCTGTGGCAAGTTTGCCTCTTGCGTGGCAGGAGTGGAATGGAGCCTGGCAGCTCCTGCTCCAAGGTGATGGGGTGGGTCAGTGCACAGGGGTCCAGGCGTGAGACCATCTTTGTCCCCAGATTTTCTAAGGAGCCTTGGCTCAATGCTTTCCACGCCTCACCTTCCTTTCCTTTCCACGCCTCACTTTCCTTTCCACGCCTCACCTTCCTTACTCAATTAAAAGCTTCTCAACACAGCACTCTGGGGTGAACCTTATGTTGACAGAGGTCCATCAGCCCAAAGCTCTGGCCAGCTCTGTTCTCAGAGGGAAGAAAAACTCCATCCTAGAAAGCCAAGGGCTTATCCGAGCCCACCTCTGGGGGCTGCGGAAGGACAAGCTGTGTCCTGTGAGCTGGGTGCTGGGCTGGCAGACAGAGGTGCTTAGATGAGCGATGCAGCTGGTCCCAGGGTAAACAGAGCTAAGCTCATCTGCCAGTGCCCAGGGGAACAGGAGAGCCTTTCTAGCTCCTCCTGCCCACCCTCACAGCACACTGGGCCCCTGTCTGCGAATACAGGGGCTTTGTGGGCTGCCCGGGGGACTCTGCTGCAGCTGGGACACGGCGAGACAGCCCTGAAAAGCCCCTTGGCAGCCAGGCCCCCAACTGCAGCAGGGCTCAGGTTTGGCCGTGCTGTGCGTGTCCCAGAGAGCTGCTGCTGGGCCGTGGGCTTCTGTGGTCGGGGGAGGGATGAGGGTGGGTGCAGCCTTTGGGTGGCTGCAGGTTGTTCAGTGTGCACCGAGCTTATGGGGAGTATTTTTTGTCACTCAGAGCAGTCAGTGGAGTGTCTGTGAAGGCAAAAGCTGTGCTCTGGCACCTGCTGTCACCCACACATCATTTCTTACAGGGTTTGCAACCATTCAGATTCTGTGTGTTGGGGCCCGTGGTCATTGCATCCCAATGACTCCAATTCCTGTAGCAAATTCCTGGCAAAGAGGCATTCCTCTGTTTGGGGAGACAGTGCTTGATTCAGAGATGGGGAAGGAGTCTGTCCATCCATCCATCCATCCATCCACCCCTGCTAATCTCCCTGCTGTCCTCACCCAGCTCCTTACCCTCTCCTCAGCATGCTGACAGAAGGTCACCAGAAGCCTCCCAAAATTTCTTGAGCATTCAGAGCAGCCTTGCTACAAAATTTCTGTCCTCTGGCCAGAATTGCCTCTAACTCCTCTTGCTTCTGGGGGTGGTGGGAGGCACCTCTTGGTTTCTTACAGAAAGAAATAAAATTCTCCCCGGCTGTTGTTTGCAGGGAACAAACCTGGGGAAGTCCTCGTCTTGCCATTCTTCCTTCACATCCACATTCTCCATCCGCAAAGTGGCTTCTGTGGTTCCCATCGTGCTCAGAGGTCTGGCACAGCAGTTCCCTCGAGGAAGGGCTCAGGCTGGAAGGTGGAAGAGAGAGGGCTTGACATCGAGCATTTCACGCGAGCTGTTCGGAGCAGGGACACAGACACCGTGCTCCCTGGAGGAGCAGCGTGACAACCCCTGCTTTGCAAAAGCTACAAGGCAAGGACGTGGGGTTTTGTGGCTGCTTGATAAGCTTTGGACAAGAAAGAGAAGATGAGGTTGGCCCTGGACCAAAGCAGTAGGTGTATCTCTGCTCTGTCGTGACCTTTGCTCTTCTCCTCTAGCAGCAGCAGTACAGTCTTGGCTGGTGTCCACCCATTTTCCCCTCTTCCAATATTAATCAACACAAACAAGCCCCTCTGCTGAGGGAAAGGAAATGCAGCTGAAAGGGAAGAGAAGAGCGAGCTCCTCCCAGGCTGGTGTCAGGCTGGCTTGGCAGTAGCACCAGTTTCCATTTTGCTGGCCTGGGCAGAAGTTAATGGCTTTGGTTTTGCAGAGAAATTCCTGACTGCTGCTGCCTGGCCTGTGCTCCATCCCCAGGACAGAGGAGGGACAGAGGAGGGTGAGGAGGCCTTCACAGGGATGCTGCTTGTCCTTCCACACCCCTGAAGAATTCACATCTCTGCCTTGCTCCCAGGTAAACCAAAGCAGATGCCAAAAAACTGGAGAACCTCAAATGGAGGCAAACTGGCCATGCTGTTTCCAGTCTGGGCTTTCTCCTGCACTGCTATGAACAGGAGAAGTTCAAATCCATCCTTGTTTTCACTCCTACTGACACCCCAGCAGCGTGAGAGGCCGCGAGGACCCTGTATATTGTTTGCCCTCACTAGAAGGTTCCTACGCTACCAGCCGGCCAGAATCAGACCCAGGGGCTGTGCCTGCAGCTCCTACCAAAGCCCGGCCGAGGGCTCAGGACCAGTCCTTGCGGGACCAGCTCTGCTCAGAGAGGCAGACACGCTGCTCTCAGCTGGCTGCTGCTGCAGCTGAGCCCGGAGGGGACAAGGTCAGGCCTTATCTTACACAGAACATATTCAGATGAAACCAGCTCGCATGTTGGGCGCATGCATTAACCCGTCCACTGCAGGAAGGTTTTGAATGTCCTTCCTGAGCTCAGCCTTTAGGCTGTAAAGGTTCCCAGGCACTGGCTGCAGGTAACATATATTTTTTTAGGATAAGGGACCTGGGGTGATTTCCCAAGAGGGTGGGGCTGTTCTGCCTGTTCCCTGGTGTCAGGGAAATCAGCACCTAGCAGGGTTTGACCCATTGCTGTAAAGCTCTTCTAGAGAGCCTGTGCTTTTTCTGCTTCCTTCAGAGGCTCATATTTACAGAGGGTGTCACTGGTGATGGCCTGGAGGGAGATAAATCTGTCTGGGTCTATCTGCTTTAGAGGAATGAAGCTACGTAGGGATCTGAGTCAATCCAGCATCCGTCTTTATTACAGGCACTGGCAGAGACAGGAATGGAAGGAAAGAGCTGGCTGTGAGTGGTGCAGGGCTCTCTCCCTGCCCAGCCTCTCAGCCTTTCCTCCGCGCAGACACGTTCTGTGTTCTGTCCTCACCCCCGTGCCTGGCTGCTTGTGATGCCCACGACACTGTCACACACGTCTCCATTTTTGATTTCCCTATGTGCAGGCAAAGGAGATACCTTGGGGCTGTGAGAGACCCCCCTTCCCTCCCTCCTCCCCACCGCTGTCATCTGCTTTCTGCTAACCCCAAAAGCATCATGGAGGGAGGAAAAGAAAGGGAAGAGAGAGAGAAGCAAATCCCAGGCTGGAGCCTGACATTTCTTGTTATCAAAATCCCAGCAGGATGGGAGCCCAGATGGTGCTGTACTCACCGATGCTCGTGGCTAACGAGGAACAAAGAAGATCCTGCCTGTATCCTGGCCAGGCATTCCTCCCGGTGGAGACGGATGCTCAGGAGCTCCAGCGCCTGGATCCGGATGCAGATGTGTGCGGCTTTCTCAGCGGAGGAGTGTGGGGATGCATCCAGGTCGGCTTTTCTCACAGCACCCCTTGCTCTGTGATTTGGATTTTGAAGGAAGGGAGGAATTGAGGGCAGTTATTTGTATTCTTCCATGGCTGCTGCTTCCTCTGCTGCCTCCCTCCCTCCCCTCCAAGGTATTTTATTATGATTATTATTATTATTTTCCACTTGCAGCTGGCTAAGCCTCAGCTCTCTTAAGTCAGCTAATTGCACTGCTTTTGTGTGTGAGGAGGATGGTGGTGACAAGGAGGGGGGGGTGTTATGGAGGATGGGTGGAGAAAGGAGCTGAAATCACCCCCCTTTCAGTGTTACCTCTCTTCCAATTGGCTGCGAGGTACCAAATCTCTCCCTGCACTCTTCCTCCGGATGAATGATGCTACCAGGGGCTGAGCGCACCGTCTCCTTTCAGTGGGAGTGAGGGATGCCCGTCATCCACCGGAATCTGGTCCCAGGGGAGGTGTGGGAGCTGGGGAGGGGTGAGTGGGAAAGAGAGGGGAGAGCTTTTTAATACAGTGCATCAGTCACTGAGAAAGTAAAAGGCGGCCTCAGCATGTGGTGAGATGCAGGATATTTAATGGTCTTGTCAGAAAGATGGGGACAGACTTTTGAGCAGGGGCTGTTGGGACAGGACATGGGGTGATGAATGTCAACTAAAAGAGGGAGATTTAGACTGGAGAGAAGGAGTAAATTTTTGCTGCTGAGGGTGGTGAGAGCCTGGCCCAGGCTGCCCAGAGAGGTGGTGGCTGCCCCATCCCTGGCACCAT
>JANHGN010023619.1:47760-63857 GCA_024605025.1 Megaceryle maxima
GGCTGCCCCATCCCTGGCACCATTGCAGGGGAGGTTGGCCAGGGCTCTGAGCACCCTGCTCTGGTTGCAGATGTCCCAGTTCCTGCTGGATGAGATGAGCTTGAAAGGTCCGTTCCCACCCAAACCATTCTATGTGACTGTGGCTTTTGACTGGGCTGGGATCAGCCCCAGTCCTGCCAAACCTCTCCCTCTGGTCCATCCCTTGCCGCTGGAGGGTCCTGGAGGGGAAAATTTGGAGGAAATGGGTCTGGAAGGTCTTTCTGGCAGTGAGAGCCTCCACAGCCCCGGCTGGTGGTGAGAACACTGATGGAAGGTGAGCCGTATCCGCTCGCTGTGACAGCAGTGGAAGTGATTCTGGAGGAGTGCCCTTGCCAGAGTAAATTGCTGGCAACCACACGGTAATTCTCTTTTCTTAAACAAAGCAAAGGAGATAAAAGCAGCAGCTTCAGCTGCCTCCGCCTTCTCCCTCAAGCGCAGTGCCTCGCGCTTGCACACCCAGTCCCGCATCTGGAGATCATTGGGGGCAGCTGCTGGGAGGACAGGGATGGGAACCAGCTGAACCTCCTTCCACGCTGCTGCCAGGTCCAAGCGTGGTCCCGGGGAGGGAGTGTGCAAACGGGGCCTCGCTTGGGCTGGGGGGCTTGGCTCAGATCGAAGGTGGCAGTGGGAGCATCAAAAAGCAGGGTGGTTTTGTCCACCTGTAAGCAGAAAAGTGGGGTGGCCACCGTGTATTTTTAATGGCCAAAATAACTTCAGATTTCCTCTCGGCCATTCATCCCTCTCAACCAACAGTGGTCAAACACTGGGGAAATGTGCTGCTTGTTAGATCGTGCGTGTGCCCTAAATTTTGTCCTCTCCCTGGCACAAACCTGAGATGGGCACTACAAACAGGTTTTTTTTCCTCAGGCTCTACACAGAGGTGGTCATCTTGGGAGCAGGCACCTTGAGCTTCAGCTTTGGGAAGCTGTTATTAGAAAGGCTGATATGTACCCATATTTGCAGCCAAGGGTCACTCCAGATATGTTTCTGGAGGCAGAAAGATTTTAGCCAGCTGAGGAGAAAAAAACCCCTGTGTGACCACAATGGAAATGTTTGTGTTCTCCATCTGCAAGAGGAACGTTTTGGGGTTGGAAGCGACTTCTGTTTAGAAACTTGAGGGCAGTGTCGTACAATGCAAAAATAAACAGCACAACAGCCCAATTCACTGCAGCCAAAAGGGAAGCATTCTGGAATAAATGAAACAAAGCCCCCTAATTGGCCCCAAATGAGGTCTCAGGAAGTGAGATGGACACCTTGGCTGATCCTTGGCTCCACCAAAGCCTTCCCAGGGCATCTCCTGGTAGATCCTGCCACTGGTTTGGGGCAGGATTTGGGAGGCTGAGCCCATGGTGCTCACCTGGAGTTGCCCTGGAGTTGTCAACCCTGTAGAGAAATGGGGTTTCGGTCGAGGTTGCATAGAGCAGATGACAGCTGGGAGCTGTTCCTGCGTGGGAGTGTCCCTGCCCAGCCCCAGTTCCCCGAATCGCTCTCCTTCCACCAGGGTTTGCCTGACAAACCCTCGTCGGGGTGCTGGTTTTCATTAGCTGAGGGAGGGTGGTTCACTGCCTTGTTGACTCTTCCATGTCCGCCCCATCCTTAGGGAAGGCTCAAGGAAATAGCTTGACTCAAGTGTGCTCAGGGAACTCCACAAAGGTCCCCTCTGCAGGAGTCCAATTATAGAGCGGTGTGTCCTTTGCTACTCTTTGCAGTCTGAGACCCGTGGTCTTGCATCTGCACCTTTATCCGTTTATCAAGATGTCCTCTGAAGCCAGCGATGAGTTGCTAGGATGATCTTCATTAGGATTTTATTAGTTACAATACCAGCTAATTGCCTATTACATTTTTCCCCTTCTAGACCCTCCCCTTGCCTTTTCTCGGAAAAAAATGGATGATGTGCACATGGGGGGTCACTGCCCCGATCTGTTTTCTTCTGGCAACCAAAATGTGCAGCTGGAGACCTGGAATCAGCTGCAAGAGGCTGTCTCCAGGGTACAGCTCAGCCTTTCCAAAGGATGCTTTGCGAGGGTGTGGCCTGTGTCTGGTAAGACCCAATCTTCCTTTTTCTCTGTCTTGGGTCGTTATCTCCCTCCCTGTGGGGAGCTGTGACTTGTCTCTGCAGCCCCCAAGACACTGAGGTCCTGCCTGCACTGTCGCTTATAGCTCAGGGAGCTGATGGGAGCTGCACATGCTGCAGTGCAGGAGATGGCAACTGCTGCTGGAGGTCCCCCCTGTCCCACCTACTCCTCAGACCAACCGTGCATCCACCCATCAGTCTGTATTAGGTACCTGGACCTGCATTCAGACCTCAGCATCATCAAACCCAAAGGGAATGACCACGTTTTTGTCTACTGCTCCCATGCTAAATGATTTTCAGTCCTTGGCCATTTTTACATTTTGAATTTATTTTTTTTGGTGGAGACTCACAGCAGACAACTGACAAATCACCCTTAATCCACCTGAACTGCTAAATCTCTTGGTAATCCCTCCCCAGCACCGCTCCGGCGCTGCTGCCCTACAACAGGCCTTCTTGGTACCATTAATCAGTGTCTTTGGCTCCTGGGTGCCTCATGGTACGTGTCCATGCAGGGAAACCCTCTCATTTATAAAACTTGGGGACCTCCCACAGTTTCCCATTCCCTGTGACCCCAGCAAGGGGGTCAGTGTGCAAAGTAAACTGGTTGAGAGGGAAGGTCCTAATATTTATATGGAAAGCCATTAGTAGGCAATATCTTATCTACCTTCTGTTTTGAAGTGGAGGCTTGGGGCGATGGCAGGGCTACGGGTAGCGTTGGACCTGCCTCCGAAATGCCCCGTGGCTGGGCTACAGCCCATGCTTAATGTTGTGGGATGAGAGCAGCGGGTGTGGAAGGATTCCAGAGAGGAAAAAAGATCTTAGATCCTCACCTGCTGAATTTTAAACCCAGCTGAAAGCTCCCAAATCTACCTTGATACCTCCTGGGGTGGTGTGTTTTAGGCTGCTGGTCCCTGTGTGGATGACATCCTGCCAGGCTCAGCTGGAGGACAGAGTGGTCTTTCCTGGTCTTAAAAAGTACAAACCTATGAAATAGCCATTGTCTCGTGAACTCCCCGGAGCCTTCTCCAGATGTTGAGCAGAGCTTTGAACACAGAGGTGGTCAAATCTTGTTTTCTTCAGTGGAAACCGTCTTGGAGAGCCTCTGTGTTGGATGTGAAAAAAAAAACCCCATCAGGGAAGAAGTGAAGATGAAAGTGAAGATACAGCAGAGGTGAGATTCCTGCAGGGCTTCTCATGTGAGAGGAGGGGTGGTGACCCCCTGGGAAGGAAGCCACATAGGACACAGGGGACCAGCAAGTGTGTGGATGCTGCGTAGGCAAAATATCAAACTGCAGCACTGTCACCAACCACCTTTCTCTAGGAAAAGTGTCAAAAACCAAACCAGAACCAACCCAAAGAGTGAGGCTGTGGGATTCCAAATGTGATGATGTTTTGCTCGTGATATCTTCAGCAAAAAGAGTCCTCTGCTCCCAGGCTGTGGTGCTGCTGTGGATGCACCCTTGTAGTACCCTGTTTTCAAGTCCATATCCTCATGGGGTGCTGGGAGTCCAGGTTGGGTTGGGAATGGGAACAGAAGTGTAGATGTGCTGAGACTGGTTGGGAGCAGTGAAGATGTTGTCAGTGGGCAGTTGGCTGATCTCCAATCAGCAGACTTGTGGTGGCATTCAGCATATGGATTCTGGGCACTTTGGAGATATGGGGCAGAGACTGGGGAGAAGAGTGGGGCTGAAGCAGCCCTTGGGACTCCATGAGCCCTAACAAATCTCACAGTGATGGTCCCTCAGTTCAAAAGCCATCAGGGATATCCAGACACAGGCTGGAAAAGTCTTCAAGGATGGGTGAAAACTGACCTCACCACCTAGTTCTGCAAAGCAAATTGATGAAAGCAAATTCCCAGAGCCAAGAGTCCAGTTGCTTCCACTTTCCTCTCTTCTCTGCAAGCCCAGCATGGGACGGGCTCGTATGAGATGAAAGAAACATTGCTAAACCAGAAAGCTGCCTGTTGGCAGCATTCAGATTGTGTGTGCACTAGGGATGACGACATCTAAATTCAGGTCCCCACACCCATCAGGGATGGCTCAATGATCACGTGTAGCTTTTGTTCTTCTTGAACATCCAGGTCGGTCTGTTTGGGTTGTTTGTACCAAGATGGATTTCAGAGGTGTCGCTCTTTGCAGTTGCTGAAGTTCTACCCTGACGCCATCACGTGCTGATTACTAAATGCTGAGAAATGTAGGCTCTTGGCTCTTGACACAGGAAAGACACTTGATGATTTCAAGGAACGGGTAGGATGGGGACAGCTGGGTGGGAGCAGAACACCACATGTTGGGCTGCTACTGAGCTGTGGAAGGAACCGTAAGTTGTCACAGGGAACAGAGCTTTTTGTTGAATTGACAGATAAGCTTGGGCATGCTGGAGACGCATGGCACCTCTGATTCCCAAAGCTGATGGGGAAAAACCCAGCTCGATTCGTCCCCAGAAGAATGCTGGAGCCTTTCAGTGCTGTGTGTGAACATGGCCTGGGCAAGCGGGGCCACCCTCCAGTGTGGTTTGGCTCGGGGTGCAACGCACCGGTAATCGTGTGCGGTTTTTTTTCCTCAAGAAGGAAATAGCATGTTCTTGGGAACACAAACGGTTTAAAACCTTCATGTACCACTCCCCGCTGCTCTCCTGGAGGCTGGAGCCTGCGAGGAGCAGCAATAAGGCTGCCTGGCCTGGGGTCCCCTGAGGAGTCATGCCAAAGGGTGGCGTTGCCCTCCAGGAGGAGCTGTGATCCTGGGGCAATGTGCAGGACTGGTGATGAAACAGAGACAGAGAGAAACCATGGGGTGGTCTGGGGAGAGACACGGGTGATGAGCTTTGGCCCACCCAGGGAAGCAGATGGCTATGGGGATGCTGGGTCAGGAGGATTGCTGGTGTTCAGGGCTGGCTGCCAACCTCATGCTCCCGTCCCAGTCTCCCTGCTGACATTAATGGGCTTTGCTATATTTGTTCTTGGTGGCTGCATCTTTCTGCTCTGCTGTAACTGGTCTGGCCCATGAGGTGGGTCTAGCCTAGAAGATCAGAAACCCATTGCCGCATGCCAACCAGGGCACGTGGTTACATGGTGGGGCACAAACAACACGCTCAGCATCTCAGGACCTGCTGTACACTTGGGGTTGGGCCCCTCCCATCTCCCTAATCCTTCTCCCTTATGTTGGAAACCCACATGAGAACTTTGGCAGAGTGACTGCCTATTGACACTTCTTTTATGTCTGTGCAGGCAACCAGGCTGAGGGTGATGGAGAGGAACATCAACACTCATCATGTTTGGACAAGACCTACCCACCCTACCCACTGAAGCTCTGATTAATGTTTAGGACTACCACTGGATCCATGCTGGTATTTGCCTATCGAGGGTCATCTCCCCAGATATCTTTGTTCCTGGAAAGCTTCAACAAAATGTTCTGCTAGAGATGAGCAGGGAGCAGTTGGAGAGAGAAGCTGTGAGTGGTCCAGGAAAAGCTCCCTGGTGAGTCTTGGCGAAGGAATTCTGTGTTCCTCCCACTGCTTTGCCCTGCTTTTACTCTCTGCAGTCTGCCCAAAGCCACTGGAGCAGGAAAATGTGGCGTTCCCTGGTAGGCTCTGCAGAAGGGTTTCAAAGGCGCTGGAGGTACATAAAGACCTTTTCCCAGTTAATTTTAATGCAAACATTAAATGCCTTGATACGAGCAGTGATAAAATGCTGAATGGGCTGTGAGTCATGTGCCCTGTCCTCTTGGAGTCTCTATCTTTTCTTGGGACAAGATGTCTGATTAGATAAATGCTTCCAAGAACTCACCCCTCAGCTGTAGCCCCAGGCTGAGGCTTTTCCACACATGCTACACATGCAACAGGGAACTAAATGGAGCCAGGGCACAGGTCTAAACACTGTCCCATTATCATCTCATACACACACCTCAGCACGATGTTAGCCTGTGCCAAACAGCACCATCCAAACAGCATCTAGACATGGTCCAAGGATAGCCCAGGGCAAGGACCATTCCCATCCCAAGCCTGGGTGCAGCTGCAGTTGGCTGAGAAGCAGTGGGGATGGGAGTCAGGCTGGGTCACTTGGCCTGAGTGACAAGTACCGGTCTCTGGTCCATTTATTTTGCAACGTAGATGAATCCAGTGTGTTTGCAAAATTATCTCGTGGACTAACTGCACTTGGTGACCTCTTTGAAGGTCTCAGCTGCTCACCTGCCAGCATCCCTGGGTGAGCAACCTCTGCCCCATTGGCACAGGGAGTTCAGCCCTCCCCAGGGTGAGAGCTCAGCATCTGAAGCTCCTTAGTGGGTCAGCAAGGGCAGTAACGAGGAAGCTCCTCCCAAACACAGCATTATGTCTTCAGACCCAGGGTTTACTGAGACTATTAATCATATAACAATAAGTCTTTGTGCCAACTGTGCTTGGTCCTGCCAACTCTATTACCTGAACAGCCTCTTTGTTCTGTCCGTGCTCCAATCTCACATCACCTTCTGGAGAGAGTGATCTGTCACCACATGTCATGTATGCCACTGGAACAATTCTCGATTCACAGCTTTGTGACTGTTTTCTGTGGCTTCCCCACACTTGCTTGTTTGTTTAATTTACATTAATTACCCCTGCTGAGCTTAAGTTCCTCATGGTGCTGGTTTTGAAGGGTACAAAATTCTTGAATTTTCCACCTGCCTGAAGCTTCTTGGCTGGTGCTCCAGGATCCTTCAACTGAGGGCTTCCCATGGTGCTGGGGAACTCAAATCTTCTTTCTCCTCTACAACCTTGAGTGAAATCCCATCTGGGGACATCTGGGCACACAGAGTTTTCTTTTGTGCTGCTGGCTGCTTGTGGACCCTCAGCAAGAACACCGGCTAGCACCTGACCTTCACAACTGCATCTGCAAGGACAAGTCTGTTCTCCTGAGGCTGGCCAGTGTGGCTGGGCCATGTTTATGCTGGAGAAATCCTTCTGCCACCAAGGAGCAGCCATATCCACAAATTCCCTACTTGTAGGGAATGGTTACTTGTCCTGGTAACTCCCAAACCGCACTGGGGGTCACGTTTGGCACAGCACTAGTTGGATCATGCCAGAGCTGGGCCATGGACTGATCCAAATTTCAGCCTCTAGGTGAATTAAATCCAGACCCTGTGCCCTTGTATTGTTCATGTTACTCATATAGGTGTAGCCTGTGCATGGGGAAAGGGCAAGAAGTCGCAGTTTCTCAAGTGTGGAATTTCTAGGCTGAACAGTTGAATGGCTGGTACCTTCTCAGACCCAGCTGAGGAGCCGTGAGACCTCAGGCTTCCTGGGTCATCCCAGGGTGAGGAAACCATGAGTTATGGCCCCCATCCCTCATGCCGTGGTATAGTTTTTGCCCTCACCTGTGCTGGAGTGCTCCCAAGTCTGCAGGAGGCACCTGGACACACTTCAGGTGACCTCCAGCTCAGTCCCAGAAATCACACACCTGCTGGTAGAAGGCCTGGAAATGTAAAATCTTCCACCCCGTGTTGCCCATTTGCAACATCCTTACCCACCCAGGGCGCGTTAAAACTCCTGCTGTACACTGAATCCCAGACCAACAATCCAAATACGAATATATTTGAGCCTGATAATAACACATAATGGCTTTTTTACATCCGAGCCAAGTGCAGCTGAGCTCCATGTGAGATCAGTTCTCTCTGGGCGTAACAAACAAACAACCTCTCCATTTCCACAGACCGTGGTATACAAAGCCTATTCACCTGGGCTGGAGAGGCTCCAAAGCATGGCCTGTGGTGCTGGACACAGGAGGGATCCAACCCCCCCGGCAGTCTTGCTCAAGCGCTCGTCTACTCTGAAGCTCACGGTGATTTGCTTGAAGTCACCAGACTCAAGATGTGCTTTAGCTCCTGGAGAGGTGACAAAGGAGGTGTGGCCTGGTGTGGGGATGGTGGCAACTGTGCCATGAGGGCCATTAGCTGGCAGGGGGACGTCCAGACCCGATGCTGTTAAAACTCCACTCCGTGCCAGCTTTGCCTGTCCTTCCAGACAAGACCTGTTCTGGACCACAAAGTGGAGAAGAAAGCCTGGAACAAACAGATCCTGTGAGTTGAGACCTTCAGAGGAAGCAGAGGGGTGCCCGTGCAGCGCTGCTCTCGCTGGTAAGGTGTGCTTCAACCACGACCAATGGCCAGGCTGCTTTATGTGACTGGTCCTTTATTTGTCAAAGAGGAGTCTGTCCTGGCTTTATTACAGCTTTTATTATTGGGTGACATGTTTCTGGTGGTGGTGACTGGCACAAGCAGCTCAAGATGCAGAGGAACACGCCACCCATTCCCCCCTGCGTCTGTGCTCTCTTCTCTTCTTTCCCTGGTTGTGTCATCCACCTTCACGGTGAGCTTTCTCACCAGGACCAAGGCTGGGGGTGAGTTGCAATAGTCCTTTGTTTTTTTGGTAGCTGTTGGAGGAGGAACCTGACTCGGGCTGCGAGAGAGAGTCACCGGGCACAGGAGGGAGGGGGGTCTGCAGCCGTCTGGCTCAGCTCTGCTCGCAGGGAGGCTTTGCTTCCCTCTCTCTTTTCATCCCGTGTCTGTCAGTAGTACAGGTAGCCCTGGACAAAACCGGTGACAGGCACCACAGCCACCAGCTTCTGCTGGAAATCCTGTTGGTTTAGGGTTCTTACAGCTACCTGTAAAACCAGGGTGGAGCACAGGGTGGGTTTCCTTGTCCTTACGTCCATGTGACCAAGACTGTCCCGTTGGACAGTCCTGTCTACTGCAAAAGCAGCAAGACCCAGGCTTTGGGGTGCAGATGGCACCCCCATGCTCTTGGAGACCATAGCAAGTGGCTCAGTGAAAGCAGCGGGGTGTTGCAGTCCTGAAGGAGTGTGACTGTTGTCTGGTACCGAGGAGTAGCCCGGTGACAGAGACTGTTGGAAGTGTTGGGGGGTTGGGGGGTCATACAGGAGCTGGCTGCTCTGAGAAGGCTGCAGCTCCTCTTCACAGGACACTGAAGCAAAACACATGAATGAGGCTAATCATTAATCAGAAGAGAGAAGTGGTTTTGAAATGTTCCGTGATGTCATCAGCTGAAAGACAAAGAACTGCACACAGCACCAGCCTGAAGAGCAGCCTGGTTCACAGGTGGCTGTCAGATCCCCCACGGGGGACCCCCTGCCCACCACCTCAGTGTGATGCTGACCTCAAAATCCAGTTTGTGGTTCACGGATCCATTGGCCCGTTCTACTTCATGTCATCCTTTTTGGGGGATCTCCTTGGGGGTCTTTTCCTCATTGTGCCCGCACACGTGTTCTTCTGAAGCTGGAATTTTGTTCCAGTTCTCCACGTTCCTGGGCAGCGTTGCAGCCCAGTGCAAAGACCAGTCTGCCCCAGTGCTCCTGTCCTGCTGGGCTGGGCTCAGACATGGGGGCATCTCTTTGCATGCCACAAGATTTGTGCCGGGGGACCCTTGGGGGCTTCTTTGGAGGGGTCCTGTGTTTCTGCTTGTGACCATTGCCCCTCGTCCTATCCCAGGGCACGACTGACAAGAGCCTGGCCCCTTCTACTCGACCCCCACTCTGCAGAGATTTGTAACCATTGATCACAGTCCCTCTCAGGCTTCTCTCCTCCAGGCTGAACAGCCCCAGGGCTCTCAGCCTTTCTGTCAGCCAGTCACAGAGCAGTGTGATGTTTAAAAGAGTGAGCAGTTCCTGCCCTGCAGTGGTGGCACCCCACCCTAAAATGGTGGCCAAACCAAGATGGCAGCCCCATGTGGGTGGAGGAAAGGCCTCTCTCCACCGGAGAAGGGTTGTCCCCTGAGCCCAGTATGAACCTCCCCCGCCACACTGCATACGCAGAGCCACCTTTGCGCGGGGTCGTGGCACGCCTGTCACTCCTGGTCCTCTCTGCGGTGTTTGCAGATCCATTCATGGAGCTCGTGGAGGGGAAGAAGATCTCCTGCAAGAAACTCGCCTTCCTTCTCATCAGCTTCATCTTCGCCTCCTGTCTCGGCGTTTACCAGCTCAGGCCTTCTGGGGCAGACCGTTACAATTCCCATCCCTCCGCGCCAACAGCCCACGCCGGGAAGGTCAGTGCTCCACCCGAGGGTGACCGCAGGGTGACCATCCTGCTGTGGCGGTGGCCCTTTGGGCACCGCTTCAACTTCAGAAACTGCTCGGAGCTCTACGGCACCCCAGACTGCCACTTCACCGTCAACCGCAGCTGGTCCCAGACGGCCGATGCCGTGATCATGCACCACAGGGACGTGTGCAGGAACACGAAGAGGCTGGCCCAGCTCCCCAGACTCCCATCCCAGCGCTGGATCTGGTTCAACCTGGAGTCTCCGAGTCACTCTCCAAACTTAAGAGCCATGGACAACCTGTTCAACCTAACTATGTCTTACCGGAGAGACTCGGACATCTTCACCCCTTATGGGGAACTGCAGCTCCTCAGCCAGCCCCAGCCTCTCAGCATCCCACCCAAGACTAAGCTGGTGGCCTGGGTTGTCAGCAACTGGATACCAGGATCCCACCGGGTAAGGTACTACCAGGAGCTGAAGAAACACATTCCTGTGGACATCTATGGGCAGTATCACTTGCCCCTGCCCCAGGATGAGCTCCTTCCCACCTTGTCCCAGTACAGCTTCTACCTGGCCTTTGAGAATTCACAGCATGAAGACTACATCACCGAGAAGCTCTGGTGGAACGCCTTGTCCTCTGGCACCGTCCCTGTTGTGCTGGGGCCTCCTCGAGAAAACTACGAGCGCTTCCTGCCCCCCGACTCCTTCATCCACGTCGATGACTTTGCCAGCGCTGAGGACCTGGCACGGCACCTGCGAGAGCTGAGTGAGGACACCGAGAGGTACCAGCGCTACTTCCAGTGGCGCAAGTGGTTGAAGCCCGTGGTGGAGGCCAACTGGGCCCTGCACGTCTGCAGAGCTTGTCACTTCTTGCAGACGACGGAGGCCAGGTACCGGGTTGTGCCCGATCTGTCTGAGTGGTTCGTGTAAGTGCTGTTGGCTCCGCTCCCCGCCACAATCTTTTTGTCTCTGGGTGGCGGGTTGCGATTTCATGGGATGATTGGACTTGATGGAAGTGAAGGGACAAGAGGAGCTTTGAAGTGAACAAAGACAAGGAAGCAATCAAGTGCTTCTAGGTCTTTGTCTTGCTGGAGAACAGACTGTCAGGTTGGTTTTGTTGATCTATCAGTTACCTGACCAGCTTGTTTTGCTGGCTGCAGTTTGGTCTTCTTGAGAATTTCACCTTCAGTCTCTGCAAACAATTCTGGATCTGCTCCACAGGTTGGAGAGCTGATGTAAGTGATCTGGAGGTAAACACAAAATATTGATACCTGCGACAAACCTGTTTCAAGGACTTTGTAGTGTGTGAAAGGGCTCCAGGCCATGAGCTGCTGCAGGAGGGACTGTCCCTGCTCTGCTTCCCAGTCCTGCCCTTGCTTCTTCTCAGGCTCTCCCTGACCACCTTTGTGGTGCTATGCAAGCAGAAAACAACTTGGTTTCTTTTACAAGGCTGGTTTTTGGATGAGTCATCAAGTCAGTGAGGGCTTGAGGAGGGGTCTGACAGCAGCAGAGGGGTGCAGGTAAGGTGTGGGGTGCCAAGGATGTTCCTGAAAGAGCTGTAAGCTGTAGTGTCTGCATCACCCTGTGGCAAGGAGATGCTGGGGACCAGCGCCTGGTGAGCAACCTCCTCTTTTGTGCCTCAAACATCACAACTTTGGCTGATGCCCCTAGGCCACGAGCTCAAAAAAAAAAAAAAAAATTGTCCTTTATTGAGCTTCCTGCTGCTGTCCAGATCGTACCACTGGAAATGGTTTCCTTTTCAGGTTGGGGATCCCCATGGCATGCAGCCAACTGACACATCTGTGCCCCTCCCGGCTCCCTGCCGATACCTCTGGACGTTCCATTTGTTTCCATGAGTGCTGCTGATCCCAGAGCTGAGCTTTCCAAAGATCTCTCCTGACCCCAGGATGTTCCCACCAGGAAAATCAGCTCCGAGTCCAACAGTGCTTACAGAGGTGCATTTGTTTTCTCCATCAGCAGCATTCAGCAAACTCTCCCAAGGAATTCTCTCTGCGTTTCCTCCTGCGGTCGCTCTGCAGAAGGACCATCAACAAGACCTTGTCTTTAGTGTTGCGAGTCCCTCATTTTCATTAGCAACCTTTTGCCACCTTTGTTTTTTTTCTCTGCTTTGCACGTTGGTTGAATACACTTGACTGGCACAAGCTGAAGAAGAAATCCCTCACTCTGAAACCTGAACTTTCAACCTTCTCCCATCCTCCTAACAGTACCTGCCTAGATGAGACCTTCCTGAGGCTGCTTGGCTTTTTGAAGAGCCCTTGATGGACCTTAGCAAATGCCTTTGGAAATTCGGGTAGAAAAATGTGCCACGGTTTCTTTAGCTGTGTGCTTGCCAGCTGCTCCAGAGAAGAGCAATACAAACATCAGTTTTTATTGCCAAATAATTGTCCATGCTTCCGCCCCTGCTTTGTCTGCCTGCAGACACATCTCCTGTAGCTCCTGGGATCTCATCAACCAACCCTGGTGCTCCTCCCATCTTTAGAGCCACTTCAGTTCAGAGCAACTGGAGAAATTCAAGACTTTAACACTACTGATGGAGCTGATGTGGATGTGGATAAGGTATCAGTGCTGTTCTGCAGGTGAGCTCTGCGAACACCTCCCCGTCAACAGGCAGCTCTGGGGCATTGGGACACATGGTCACTCATGTCACTGCTCCTGCTGGATCTGGAAGATGATGCCTGTCCCTGGGCTAAATCTTTCCACCTATGAACACATTTAGCTCACCTAAAATACTCTTCTTGAGTGGGTTTTGAAGGGCTGTACTGAGGGGAAGGGGAGTTCCTGGGGGTGGCAATGGACAGGGGTGTATCGAGGCAGGGCTGCTGTCCCCAGGGGCTGGAGATGCCTTTTGCAGCAGTGGGTGATCACAGAGCTGCAGCTCCCTTGGCCAACAGGGTTTCCAGGCCTACAAGGTGGCATTTGCTGTGTGCAGAGTGAGGGGCCGTGCAGGGGAAGGGAGCCCAGTTTTGGTTCCACTGGGGGCTTGGTGATGATGGTTGTTGAGATCACCCTGTGCATTCAATAAACAGGCAATTCCATTCCAGTTTGGATCTCATTCCTTTGAGCGACCTGCAGGCTCACACTGGGGAAGCAAATGCTCGTGAACAGCAGCTTCAATCCACCTCCCTCAAGCCCAGCTTTTCTCCAGCCCCTGACCCTGTCCCTTGAGCTGAGATCAAGACTGCCCATGGCCTTCTGGGAGGAAGCACAGCCTCAGCTCCTGAAATGATAATAAACCCACCAGTAACACGTAAATATTATCAAGAGCAGGCTATCAAAGGGGATTGAGTGGCAAATTAGAGCGCAGCACTGTCATTAGCTTAATTAGTCTGGCTCTTTTGCATGTCTTTTGGAGTGCTAGAGGATGTGTAATATATGGACATGTAGAGAGCAACCCGTGTCCCTCCTGCTCTAGTCACAGATGTCCCTGCTCACTGCAGGGGGGTCAGATGAGATGAGCTTGAAGGGTCCCTTCTCACCCATGGCTTTGCACCATTGCACTGGGAAGCAGCTGGATGGGGGAAACCCTTTGAGTGTAGGGCTGGGGGTGGAGGGGTGGAGAGGGAAGGGAAGGGACTGGCCCCAAAGTACATGCTGGGGGGTTGTCAGGAGAGCATGAAAAATACTGAGGAGCTGGGAAGAGCCAGACTGAGGGTAATTTCTAAATCAATGCCATTCCTGAAAAGCTTCCTGCTGGAAATGCTGATGTGAAGCTCCAGGCCAGGGAGGGTTTTTCTCTCGAGCAGAACGAGGATAATTTCTGCAAAGCAGAACAATTTCCATGGCTGGCCACTGGCAGGTGACATCCACCACAGAGCGGTGGCCAGCCTTGAGCTGGCCATGTGCTGGGGTGAGAGGGGCTGGGATGTGGAGGGAGGGGGATGTTGAATGGCAGGAGACCACCTGAGAAAGCCTGGGGCTCCTTGGCATGGGGGGGAGGCCATGGGGACAGGGTTGGACACATCTATTTAGGCGACATCTTGCATGCAGAGGGGGCCAATTCTCCTAAATTTAGTCTCTTTACCCTCGTGCAAAATCCCTCTTCCAGCTACAGGGGGGAATCCAACGTAATTTCTCCATCCCTGATAACACCTCGTGCTGCTGCAGCCTCTCCAGCAGCACCCGGGGGGCACTTGGGGAGCACACGCTCAGCAAAACAGCTGCAAGAAATCCCCAGTTTTCTCTTGCCAACCTCCCAAGCTGATTCTTTGCTTCCAAGACCTGGAGCCATTTAACACCTATTAAAAAGAAGCGAGTCGCGTCGGTTTTTGGACTCTTTTAACTGGGCAGATGATGGGGTGCCAGGAGCTTGCACCCTGCCAGGCTTAAGCCAGGATCCTCGAGGAGAGGTTGGCAGGACAAAAATCTCCCATTAAAGCTCCCCCTCCTCTGAGCTCGGCTTGGTGCTGCCGTGGCCTGGGGAAGGGACGTGGGCGCTGGGGAGCCCCAGCCAGGCTGGTTTCGTTAGGGGGTGGGAAAGCTGACACCACATCTGGGGAACGCTGCAAGGAAGGGGGGACTTCAGCAAGGGAAACATCTGGATGGCTGCACCGCTGGGGCCCGGCTGCGAGGCCGTGCTGAGAAGTCTGGTTTTTCCCAAAGCACCGGTGCTGGGGTTTGCAGCCTCCTTCCCAACGTGGGTTTCTCCTTCCACACCCAACTGGAGATACCAGCATGAGGGGCTGCTTCAGTTCCTCACAAAGAAGATGAGAAAACATCCCATTTGCCCCCAGACCTCTCATCTTTATTACCCAGTGGTGGCAGGAGGTCGGCTGAAGTGTTCCCAGCTGAGGCTGCTGGGCAGAGATGGTCCAGAAAAGCAGAAAAGGGGAGACCTTTAGGGGGGGATTTCCCCAAGAGCTGATAAAGAGACTGTTCCTCAGGGGAAATAATACTGAAAATGGAGTTTCTGGAGCAGTGTTCGACTTCTGCTCTGCAGAGACACCAGGAGCAGAGAGGACCCAAGAGGAGAGACAGATCTTGGGAGGAACACAAATCCTCACCAAGCCCGGACCAGCAGAGCTTTGCATTTGGGGAAGAGAAAAGGCTGAGATCCACCATCAGTCCCAAAGCAGCAGCTGGAGCCTTACAAGCTTTAGAATTCCATCATCACTGCATTTGTCCACCTGGGTGTGTGAAGGTGCTTGAACCAATCCCACCAAGTCAGTTATTTGCAGCTTTCCTGAGCCCACAGGCAAATGCCCCCAGTGCTTTGGAAACCTGCCCCTCGTTTTGGCCGGTGAGGCTGCAGGGGGATGGGACGTGAAGCTGTTTAGTCTCTGTTTTCTCCACAGCTGCCCAGCACCTCCAAGCTCCCCCCGTGCGTGTGGCAGATCCCCAGCAGCAGCTGAAGCAAGGAATATTGTTGTCCCACGGGCTTCCCAGTTTTGGTGCCAATACCAGAGATACTGGGAGAGAAATCACCCCAGAGGTGGGTTTGGGGTTGGTTTGTTGGGTTTTTTTCAAGACGCTCTTGTCTTTACTTTTATTTCATGTTTCCCAGTTCAAAGTCGGGATGGGTTTCTTTTCCCATGTGTTTTTTTTCCTTACTGGGAGGTAATTTTGAGAAGCTCAGGCTGAGCAGTGGGGTTGAGCACTCGCAGCAGCCCATTCCCCAGCCTGTTCCTTTTTTTTCCACCTCAAAAATGAAGAAATGACTACAGAATGTCACGGGAGAGCTGGGGTTCTTAAGCTGGGGCTTTAACGTAAGCACCAAGCACCGAAAAGCTGCCACTTCTGCTAGGAAAGCTGGCAGCGTGCACCTCATCTCCAAACAATGACCCCCAAACTCACCCCCGGCCCCAGACCTGGTTCACGCCGTTGCCCACAACCCTTGATTTCCTTCCAGGTCTTTTCTTTGGTGCTCTTGGAAGAGTCAGATTTTCCAAGCAGCCATCTCCAATTTGGTCATTAAAACTTCAATTTGTCCTGTTGTGTTTTGGTTTGGTTT
>JANHGN010023622.1:0-41943 GCA_024605025.1 Megaceryle maxima
CTCTTCTCCAGGCTAAACAGCCCCAGGGCTCTCAGCCTTTCCTCAGCACAGAGATGTTCCAGTCCCTTCAGCAGCTTCGTAGCTCTCTGTTGGACTCTCTCCAGTATTTCCCTGTCCCTCTTGAACTGGGGAGCCCAGAACTGGACACAATACTCCAGATTCAGCCTTTTGCCCAAATGCCTCATGATAGTGAGTAACACAAAGAGAGCCAAGGAGAAAAATGCTCTCTAAAGGTGCCAGCACTGAGTAAGAAAGGACATGTCTGATGGTACAGAACTCTGCAAGGATAAAGCAGAGGTGGAAGATTGCCATGAACTGAGAAAACCATCAGATTATTTAATTCTGGCAAAACAAAGAAGACCACAAAGTAAAAAGAGCAAAATTAAACTATCAGAGGTGAGTGACATGGTGAGAAGAGGCTTATTATAGACTTGCTCCATTTTAAAGTTCCAGGCAGTCCTTGATGAGCTGTGAAGATGTGAGTAATTGGCAGGGTGCTTCAGATCAAGCATTTAATTTGCAGTCCATAAACTCCACTTGTTTTATCAAAGAATGAACTTACCTTGCAGTTCATAAAGCATCCTTCTGACTTTTTAATAAGTGTAATGGACAGTCAGCAATAAACAATTTGTGACAAGCTGCAACTAAACTTTTTCCCAGCTCGGGTCAATAATAAATTACACTGTTCAAAGAAATGGGGTCACCCAGGCAAGTGAACCTACTTGGTATGCTTGTTAATTTGGAGAAAGATGAAAGAGCGACGACCGCAAACTCAGCTGGTGAGCACTTTTTACCCACGTGCATGTCAACAACTTTACCACAAACCCATTGCTCTGCGATGTT
Organism: Megaceryle maxima; assembly: GCA_024605025.1. Lineage (NCBI taxonomy): Eukaryota > Metazoa > Chordata > Aves > Coraciiformes > Cerylidae > Megaceryle > Megaceryle maxima. The sequence goes on from JANHGN010023622.1 coordinate 844, forward strand.
ATCTCAGAAGTAGCAACACGTCCATAAAGAAATAAAAGGTTCATTCTACTTACTCTAATTATTTGCACCTATAGAAATATGTAGAAGGTGTTACTTACCTGAGGAGGGGATGGAAGATGACGGTGATGTTCCTGGCTCCTGGTTTGCAGACAAACTTGGATCCACCACCTTCAATTAAGTTATCATCTGGTCCTCCTGAAAATAACACCAAACAAGTTGTCTGACAGATCTGAGCATCCCTTGGTTTCTAGGTAGCAAGTGATAATTAAACATTTAGGTCTGTCTGGAAATGCTTCAGTCCTGGTGGAAGATCAGTAATTATCATGAAGATGGGCTCTTTCTAGCCTCTTTCTGCTCAGAGAAAGTCCTTCTAATGCAACAAGAACAATATAGAGAGTGTTTATACATAGCTTGAAGCTCCTCTTCCCATAATTAGTGACAGGATTGCAGGAAGACAGGTAAGTTCATGTCTCCTACAGCACAGGACCCAGGTTTCAATGGCAGAAGAGTTTCCCAGTCACTTCAGATCAATTTGTCAGTCAGGCTGAAGCCCAACGTGCTGGACTGAAGCCCAACGTGCTGGACTGGAGGTGCTAACATCCATCCATCCATCCATCCATCCGATGAGGGATGCCCTGATACCATTAAGAGACTTAAGCCTCACAGTACTTCAGTGACACCCCACTGACAGATGGGGACCTCCAGCCAGAAGTTTCAGCGACTTCAGCAGCTACTGGAACAGCCCAAACCTGACCACACAGCACACACTTCAATCATCCTTTTTCAAAAGCACAACAGCCTTCATCCATTATGATAAACACCCAAAGCCTTGTCCATGTGGCCATGATGTATTTTTAAGCACACAATGCTTGGGAAAGGGTTTTAAGAGTAGAACTTCACTGAATTTTGCTGCCTCCATGTTGCTGTCTGGAAGGCTCCTGCCCTTCTGACTGAAAATGCCACCATTCAATCCCTTGGAAGGTAGCTTGGTTTTGATTGTTTGATTTTGAATGACATGACATTTTATTTATTCTATTTATCATTACCAGGCCTCTCAGGAATCCATGTCCTACACCAAGCCCTGTACTTCCCTAGCAGAATTCTCGTTTGCCGAAGTACCAGTTGTGTACAAACAGGCTCTCAGCTACTGGAAAAACAAACTTGCACACTCTTTGGTAATAAAACAGAAGCTCAGAGAGCATTATTGAAGCTTTCTGGTACCTAAGGGGAACCTACAAGAAAGATGGAAAAGGACTTGGTAGAAGGGCTTACAGTGGTTAAGACAAGAGGTAATTCAAACTGGAAGAGGGGAGATTTAGAATAGATAAAAGGAAGAAGTTCTTCACTCTGAGGGTGCTGAGACACTGGCACAGGTTGTCCAGGGAAGCTGTGGATGCTCCATCACTGGATGTGTTCAAGACCAGGTTGGATGGGGCTCTGAGCACCCTGCTCTAGTGGAGGTGTCCCTGCCCATGGCAGGGGGGTTGGAATGAGAACATCTTCAAGATCCCTTCCAACCCAAACCATTCTATGATTCCCTGATTATTTATACACCTCAGGCCCAGACTGCAGGTCTTGAAGTGGTGTGAAAACACCCTCCTCCATGCCATTACATCAGAACCAAAGCCACTTCCATAGGCAGCTCCTTACTCCAAACCACTTTAAATTAGGATATTGAGAGAGAAAAAAGAAAGGAGGGCAAATCTCAATTTCCCAAACCCCTTGCATTTCCCGATAGCAACAAAGTCCATTTGTTACCCTTCTAGAAGAAAACATTTTTAGCACAACAGGCCAGATGTCCCACACACAAGCAAATGACATCAGAAAAAAAAATCTCATGCTGAAATCAGCAGCAATTCACCACATAATGCCATGTATTTTGGTCACACTTCCTCATTGCAAAGCACAGACCATCACCTTACTGGCATCATCTAACAAGTAATTGGATCAAGTTTTTTTGGCTAAGAACATTAAATAACCCAAAATATGAACTTGGGCAAAGTCAGTATATCCCAAATATTATCAAGTTATTTTCATTTTGTGTGTGAACTCTCCTTGGTGATTGAATAATAATAAATGCAGAACCTAATTACATTATTCTGATAACTTTATAGGCAGGAATACAACAAAGTACTTGAAATCAAAACACCACCAGCAGAGTATTGAATTTTTTGATCCTGAAATCTGTCTGCCTCAAAACGAGAAGAAGAATATTCTCCAAAATGGAAAGTATAAGAGGAAGAACACAACTGATGAGGAAATTACTCCAATCTTCTTTTCAAAGTGAAGCTTATAGGCTTTAGGCCATTACCTACAACTAATATATATATATATATATATATATAAAAATAAAACGGTAGGTAGATGTGTATCTCATGTAGAAACATTGGAAAAACATTGTTTTTATCTGTTTCTGTGTCTGACCTCACCTTCCCCATTCCTTTTTAATCACACGCATACCTGCTAGTCCAGTGCCGCTCTGGAAGTTTACGTGGTAAGATCTTTGTTGCTTAGGAGTTAATCAGCTCCGGCTGCTTGTTCACCAAAGTTCTCAGGACATCTCTGGCTCTTGCGTCACCCCCAAGAATTTAGATGTCAATAAAGAGCCCTTCCCTTGTGTCCCAGGGGACTGTGCTCCAGGGGGTGGGGGAAGAGCCCTTGGGCTCACCGTGCCATGCCCTGTGCCTTTGCAGCTGGGCCAGGCCTGGCTGTGGGGGCTTCGTGAAGAGCAGGCCCCAGGGCTCTCTGGGTGCTGGTCCCCAGCGCCCCAGGCCCTTCTCCTGGGGATCTGCTCCAGCAGAAGGAAGGTGAGTCTTGGCCTAGCTGACCCTCAATCCAGCCACCAGCAGACTCGTGGATGGTGGCAGCTTTGGGATGGATGAGGCTTCTTGTTTGAGTTTGGCTTAAACCAGTTGTGAAAGCCGTTGGTGGGAGAGACTCAGCAGCTACCTGCAGGACACCATCTCTAATGTTCAGCTTTATCTCTTCCTGGCACTAAGTGTCAAGCCTTCATTGTCTGATTTAGGAAGTGCAAGATTTGTTTGCCTTTCACAGGCTGGCCATTTAAGAGATTTTCTCTGAGGTTGTAACTTTGTGAAGCAGGCTTTCTTCACCCATGACACATCACTTGCCATGATCTGATGGGCTGTCTGTGATCTCTAGCAGCCTCTAGTGCTAAATGCTTATGCTGTACCCCTGCAAGCCTTGAATTTTTCTTGTGGTGGTGGAGTAAAAAACTTAGCATTTGCTACTGCTGGGAAGTAGGTTAAACAGATCAGGGAAGATGTGGTGATTATCTCAGAATAATTTTAATCTAAACCCATTAATTGCTTAGATTTCTGGGCATCCATTAAGTCATGCAGTCTTTGTTTTCCGTTGTTTGTAGCAGTATCAACACTTAACACTTCAGCTATATCAACATATTAGTGCATAGGGCTCACAAAAGTTTAATTGCTGTCAGTGTGTCATTGTTCTCCATGGTGTAAATCTGTCTTTCTAGTCCTAAATGTGCTTTGGAAAAAGGGCCTATACCCTCAGACATCATGGCGAGCATTTTAATTGAGCATATGTTGGAACGCTTTGTAAGTAGAGGTCAGAAAAATGTTGTGTAGTGATAGATGTTATCTGTGAAATAACATCTAGATTTAAGTCTGATGCTGTTAAGGGCAGGGCACCTGGAGGGGAGAAAAAAAAAAAGGCAAAAATAAAAATTGCTATCTTGAAAAAGTTAACTTGAACATCAACAAATGAAAAGCACAAAGATTAAAGGTATTTGACCCAAGGTAAGAAAAATATTAAGTACTGTGGTATGGTCTCTGCCTTAAAACATTCTTCTTCAGGAAAAAAAAAAATAGTGTTGAGTAAACTGGTGCTAGAAAACCAGGCAACTAGAGAAGTGGTTTAGACACTGACAGAGGACCAGTCAGCCCTAGCAGAGTTAGGGACAGCTACCTGTTTCAAGTAGTCACAGTTTATAGAATACTACTTCTGCTGCTAAGGTTATTAATCTGTTCTTGAGTAGAGGGTTTATTTGCACTCTTAGTGCAGCAGGTAGATGATAATTAAATCTGTGGCATTAAAGCTTTCTTGTATGGACAAACTACCAAGTGTCTTTGCAGGGCTTGGGAAGAGCTCCAGTGCCTTCTTCAAGATGTACTATGTGCAGAGAGGTGATGCTTTCCTAGAGCCTGGGTCTCTCCTGTCCAGCCTGTGTGCGTGGATCATGTGTGGAAAAGCTCTTGTGTGCAGGATGGTTTCTGGGATGGCAGCTGGGGCTGGACTATGGAACTGGGTAACTCCTGCAGCCTGTTTACGAGGACAGCTTATGCCTATTTTATGGGCTGGTGGCCAGGTAGACTTTAACCCTGGTGATGTGCTCCCTGTGGCCCCATCATCTCCAGGTGCTCATTTGTTTCTTTTCCTCCACTCATAGTTAAAAAAAAAAAAAAAAAAAAGAGTCCTGGGTCAGATGGTAACCAAATGTGTTACCACAAGCAGGCTATGGTCAGCTGAAGCAAAGCCGGAAGCAAAAACATTCCTGGTCCTGAGAAGTATTGAAAAGGCTATGGGTGCCATTGAAGACTCTCCCTGATCAGAATGTAGTATTTGGAGTTTTTCTTTGGGTTGTTTGTTGTTGTTGTTGTCAGCTAACCTATTTGGTGCAGTGCAGGATGATAATTGAGTCCTGAAGAAGGCAGGCAATGTATGACCAGAATATTAGCCACGATCAGGATTATAGGAAAGGGGAGATGCAGACGGTTTGGGGCTGTGGTTGCAAAAGGTGAATCACCACTTGCATAGGTGTAGATGAGTAGATAGGTGCTTGGAAACCCTACGTGCACGTGGAAATGTGATTAGTGCCTTTATTACCATGTGTGTGCTCAGCACTCAGGCGGTGTTGCACAAGGGGTGGTTTACAAGTGCACTGGAAGAAGGGTGTGTCCCATCAATTAGAGTCAGCTTTAACTTCTTGTTTTTCCCTCGCTGCTCATTGCACTGAGAAAAAAGCTGTTTTGCTGTTATCTGCTTGGGGTGGGAGAGGAGAGGCAGGGTGTTGGGCAAAAACTGTCGTTGCTGCTTTAACTAAAGATCCTTTGCTTCAGGGGATGGCTGGGAAGAGAGCTGCAGTAAGTCCATGAAGGAAAGTACTGACAGATATGTTAGCAGTTGCCTAATTGTCCAGTGTACCTGTAGAAGGATTTGGTAAGTGACGGTAGCCTTAACATAATTTGTTTTTGTTTTGTTTCCAGGATGCCTAGCAGCTGGTAGTGAAGTCATTGCAGTGCTAGTTTGGTGGTGGTAGCTCTTGATGAATGATAAAGCAGGGAGGACTGTACTTTGCAGAGAAAATGAGTAGGACTCACTCTGGCCACCTCCAGCCCATGGGTGAAACCCACGGGAGGATGAAGGCACAGCCAGGATTTCACTTATGCTGTGTAGCAGTAGCAGGCCCAGTTAATTGCAGGCCATATTGGATGTCAGGCTTTGAGGTGAAGTATATATGGGCATTTGCTGACTTGCTTCAGGAATCTTTTTGCTGGTAGAGGAAGCCTCCGGCATGCAGTTGGAGTTACAGAAGCACTGGGCTGTTTGGATACTGGGTGAAATCTGTGCCAAATGATAGTGCTGTTTAATAACACCCCTTTTCTATTTGTAATGTACTGCATTATTATGACCTGTCTCTTTAGAGAGATTGTTGCAGGTGTCTGCTGTTTGGGGAGGGGAATAAAATAAAAGCATCTGAATGAAAACAGTCCTTTTGAAAAGGGATGGAAAAAACACTGAGCTACATGAAAGCAAATCAGGTAACCTGCTGAAGGGGTTGCAAGGTAAAAGATGCTCTGTGGTTGCATGCTGGTGGTTTCCAGCCATCCACCTTGATGTAGTAACTGCAGACCTGCTGCAGCTACAAAGGGCTTGTAACAGCACCCTGTGCTACCTTCTGCCTTGACAAAAAAAAATTTGTACATAAAGGAAACAAAATACACAGACCACGTGTTAATGCACCCAGAAACAAGCCGTAGACTCTTTAGTACAGGATGAGCCCAGAGGCTTTGTTCAGAGATTCTTCAGTCATCTCTGAAAATCACAGCAGCTCCCCCATCCTCGCTACCACACTGTGCCTGGCGTATTGACTGCTTTGCTGCCAGCATCACTTCTGCCCTTCATGGACCATGGTGCAGGTGGGAAGGCACTGAGGGTGTGGAGGAGGGAAGGTGTGCAGGAACGGTAACATGTGGAAGCAAAAAGTTCCTAATCTGGATTTTAACAGAGTGAATGGTTTATTTTACAGATGAAAGGGGAATAACAGGATGGCATTTTTCTAATAAGAACAGTGACGTATTAGTCATTTTGAAGGGTTTCTAGATAAGGTATAGCATCTCTTCTGGAGGCTTTTGTTTGAACAAGCATGTGCAAATAGTGCTAAGCCCTGCCAAGCTGATACCATCACACTACCATACCGTTGCAGTTTTTGTGCTGTCAGTTTTCTTTTGAGCCCTTTGATATTAAACATGCGGATTGACCGTGACACTTAATTGCTTGTCAAAATCCAAATAATACTTCTCAGCCCTTCTGCTGGTACAGTGCTTTTCATCTGAGCACTTTACAAAAAGAAGGTAAAATTAGGCTGCTAAGATGCAATTTAATACCATATTTATTGACATAAATGGTCAATGCAGCATGAAGGAATGTTTCAAACCAAATGATTTCTCACACTATATCAATGCTATGAATAGAAATCAATACTATCTGGAAGTATTTGAGCCTATTCAGTAAAAAACTGACAGCTGGAAATCTTGGGTAGGAGCATTCTCTTCCCCATAAACTGTTCATGCTGAGTGCTCATCAAATAACTAAATTGCCTTATTTATTGTCAGAGTTGATGGGTGATATCTCTGTTGACCCTGTGCTGATAATGCTTTCTTAAATGAGGCTGCAGCTGGGACCTAAATGGCATGGCACAGTGTGAAAGTCACCCCTGTTGTAAACTGAACAGGTTTCACTGGAGTTATGTCATCCCATATAATGGGATGTTAATGCTGAGAGGTGTGAGCACTACTTGTGAGATACAGGTGGTTACTACCACAGACTTCAGACATGGGTGTTGAGTTGGAATGGGAATTTGTAAGGGAGATTTGGGGAAAGGGCTGACTTTGCTTTGGAGCATCTCTTCTGCTCTGCTGTGGATAGCATTGCTGCTCAAACACTGAGCTTCTCACCTTCACCCTTGAGCTTCTGGGCGAATGGAGGGTAGGTGGGGTGTGCTTGAGTGAATCTCACATGTTTGGGGACAGATGATGGCTCCAGGAAAACTTGATCTGCACTATGTAAGTCTGCAGCTAGCCACCTAGATGCTTAATTGTTTGAGCTGTTGTGTAACCCACCTGTAATCTGAGCACTAGGTTGCAGATTTTCATTGCATCATTAGACCTCTTTCATTACTGGTTTTGGACCATTATACAGATCTAATGTATGTAATTAAGTGCTGAGCAGTTCCAGTGACACGTTGATTTGAGCAGTAAAGTGATTTAATGTTGCCTGGCTGGTGTTTGGCAGAGCTGGGCAGTTGCATGATGGTGGATGGAGGCAGCCAGCTTTTGAAGAAAGTGGGGACATGGCTGCTGTGTGGGTGGAGAGGTGATACCAGCTGCATTACAGACTGTACTGGCAGTCATCTATAAAGCCTTGGGCAGGCTGCTTCATTTTCTGGCCCTTTGTGTCTCCTCCCAGCATTTATTTGTTTAACCTGTAAATGTGGTAGCAAATGAATTCTCTCTGTGTGCCTCCATGGTGCTCAGCCATGGCTGGAACTGCAGTGGCAGACAAGAATATAGATCTACGCTTTGCGTTCCATATGAAGATGATCCTTAACAGGGAGAAGAAAGCTTCTATCAATGTGTCAGTGCACGTTATATGCTCATATTTGATTTCAGAATGTACAAGTTCCCTTCCTTATCACAAGGTTTGTAAGTACAGTTAAAGTTCATTTTATTTATTGTTTTTTTGGTAAACTAAGAAGAAAATTTTGTACATGGGGAGAGTTGGATTCAATAAGTGATTTGTGCAGTCTACGCAGCTAGAGTTGGAGTGCCTTGCAACAGAGAATGATTTGGATTTCATTCCCATGGTGATAGAGCTTGATGAGCCTGTTTAGCTCAATTTTATATGTGGGAATTGAGACAGAGGCCACAGTTGACTGGGACAATTCTGAACAATGAAAGCAGATGGACCAGATGACCTCCAAAGAGCCCTTCCAAACAAAATACATTATTCTTGTTTCCAGTCACTTTGCCTTTTCTTAGTGTATCCTGTTCAAGGGGGGGTGACTTGTCGGCTTCCCAGGAAGCATTTAGCCTGTCCTGCTCATGAGCTGCACACAGTATTTCAAAGAAAATAGGCCCATTCTGTTAAGTGAGGGATTGTGGTTAAGCAGCATTTTCCTTTGCCTTGAGGCATTAGGTTGGTAGCTTTTGACAGTGGCCATGTTGAAGCACCCTTAGCTTCACTGTGTCCGTCCTCCCTTTCCTGGCCTTCTGAAGCAGGTTTATTTTGGTCTTTGGCCTTTGTTAGCAAGAAGGCACAACTCACTCAGGTTGTAACCTGAATGTCATGATAGAGGAGAGGTGGTTCCTGTGGTTTCAATCCTGTATGGGAAGGGTAAGCAAACAAAAACAACATAAAAGAGAAAGAGGAGGATTTATTGCAGAATTAAGAGTTCAAGCTCACAGCCACTCCTAACACATGAAATGTTATTGCAGCTTGCTGCTGTTTGCTTTATTTAGCTAATTGTTATGATGTTGTTCCCTAGTAAGAAGGGGGGTGGTGGTCTTGCCATGGTGTTTCAATGAAGTGCTCATGTGTTGCATAGATTTATTTATTTATTTTTTAAAGTCTCCAAGGGTCAGGTTTTACTGTCTCCCGCAGACAGTTGGCCACAATGGTCTTGTGGAAATGGTTTGAAGTCCTTATCTCAATCCTGATGTGGTTTTACAAGACTGTCTTGAAAAAAGCAGTTGCTATTTAGGATGAATGCTGTGACATGCTTCAGTTTAAAGAAGATCAAATTTCTGGGCCATGTCCTGCTTTTATGAGTAGTAAAATCTGTAATGGGTCATAAAAATATTATTTTTTTCCTTTTTTTCTTTTTCCTTCTGGTTTTAGCCTTCAAAATGTCAATCATATGCCTTTCAAGAGCACTTACGTGGGACTGCTCTCAGAGGCCAGGGGGATTTCACTGCTTGGAGAATCCTGATGGCACCTCATCTTCTCCTGGGCAAACAGGTTCCTGGGGGTTATTGCACAAGGAGACTTTCTGGAACAGAGGTTGCTGTTTAGAGGCAAGGCAGAGAGGCATAAAGCATCCCCAGTCTCTTTGTTTTGTAGCTTTGTATTTGCTAGTGGAAGTAAAAGGCAAATTGAAAACTTCTTTCAGTCCACTGTAGATCTCCAGGTTCTAATAAGAGAATTTGTGTCTGTCTGGGGCAAGAGTGATCAGGGAAGCACTCTTGGTTGGGTGCTTCCTCGCTTCCCTTTTCCCCCAGCATGTCAGTCTGTCTGTCTACAAATTCCAGGTCATGCTGTCAAAAGAGTTTAAGCTTCAAAAGTTAACTTACTGTATATGAAAAAAAATGGTCTCCTATCATTTTGATGGGATAAATGAGACTCCAGTTAACATCTAAATTTTATTGCTTGCTCTGCAGTGTGTATAATCACGTAAAATATGGGTATGTTTTACTTTCTATTGTTTTAAAATTCGTGGCTGTTCTTCATCCAGTGTGCCAGGTCAGATGCTGCCCTCTAAACAAAACCTGTTATTTACTTTTAGAGGAACCTTGTGTGTGTGTGTCACACAGTGGTGGGCTGCAATCTGCCCTCTGTGCTGCTGATAAAAATAGTGTGATGCAGTGGTTACTGGATCTGTGGTGCATTTATACTTGTCCAAAGCAAAGCAGATTTCAGTCATTTTTTTTATTATTCTTTCATTTTTATTGCTGGCGATTATCTGTTGATTTGCCTCTGAGTGCTGTAGAAGCTTGGATACTGCTGCTCTTCTCTGGCCTTGCCGTGGACCTGCTTGACTTTCTCGTGAGGTCAACCAAGGGAAGAAGTTGCTGTTCTGAATGTGGCTTCATAGCACATGGCTGTGGGAAATGCCTTGTCTGAGCAGAATGACCAGGCTCTCTTCCCTATGGAATTAGGAAACACGATTCAGACCATGGGACAAACTTCTGAAAAAGTCTTGAGACAGTTCTCTTGGGAGATGCAGTAGAAGTAGGAAAAAGATATCCTGTAATAAGAGTATCACAGCATATAAGCATAGGCTGTTTATTACAAGTGAAAGATAACAGCAGTATGTGGTTGAGCACTCGGCAATTTGGGAGATGGAGGAGGAGAAGCAATGTTTTCCTTGACATCATTAGATAGGAAATTGTGAGGAGGTTTTATAGCAGGCAAGAGCCAAAACTTGGAAATGTTCCAGAGGTTTGTTTGGGTGCCATAGCTGTGGGATTGGCTGTGTTTGGGTGTCTTGGCTATCAAAAAGTTCCAGCTGTATCAGATAATCCCCCCCCAACCAGTAGGTCATCTTCTAGACTGTTAGTGCCCTGATCTTGGTGCAGTTTTTTGATTTTGTTGAAAACTTAATCATGACAATTACAACCAGATGGTGAGAACTTGTTTGACATGTCAAAGTGATCAGCTGGCAGAGCAACAAACCACGCAGTGCTTCTTGGAAAAATAAAATGGGTTTGTGTTTGGGGGGGAGGGGTGGGGGTGGGTAAGAGCAAGGAGTGGTTTCCTCTGTGCTTCTGCTGAGCAGTGTTTGGGAAGGGTGGGCACTGCCTGGGTAGGAACTACCAGAGCCACTGGACCTTGAGGCCCAAGTGTTGGGGCTCTACCAAGTATTTGTGTTTGAGAGCCCCAGCTGATTGCTACTAAATAGATTCTCAAGACAGGGTAACTGCCTTGTTGGTGTTGGTTGATGTGTGGTGGTGGTGTGTTGTTGTGTTTTTGTTGTTTGTTTCGTGTTGGGGTTTTTTGTTTGTTTGTGGGGTTTTTTTGCTATGTTAGTTGCTGCCATTCATTTAATTTAGAAATGTAGTTTTTGATGCTTGGCTTCACTGCCTGTAAAGGAAACATCAGATGTAGATAACCTCTAACCTGCTGGGGTCTTCCTTAAGAAAAGAATTTCTCTGTTACAGGAATTACATATATAATCCACAGAGCCAGTTACCTTGTGGTTTTGAAATTGTAAATAGCTGTAATGGTGTCCTTAAAATTTCTTCCCCTAAAAGTTTCAGTAATTCATCAGTGGCATAAGTAATTTCTGCTTTAGCTATCTCAGTATGTAGGGAGCAAGGGCATGACCAATCTGCCATCAAATTATCTGTCTTAAAAAATAAGATGATGTGTTTCCCCTATTTTTATTAAATCCAAGCAGAATAGGTTGTGCAAGGGCAAGTGTCAAAAGGACTGTCCTTTACATTCTCATTTACTTCAGTGAGCACTGTGTGATATCATGGCTGTTGTGACTGTAGGCCTTTTTGGGGCAGAAATTGGAGAGTTACAGGTGAGAATATGGGAATGTTGGCAGAACAGTGTAAGAACCTGTTTGCTTTTTACAGTCTTCCTTATGAAGATACTGTATGTTATCACCTTCCTGTGATGATGCAGAACAGGCTTTTTTCTTTATAAAGCAGAATGAGCATATTCATGAAACAAAATTTTGAAAACTTATCTTTTTAAGGTGGTTAGAGCTACATCAGTGTTTGTTCTACACTTGGTAATGATTTCCCAGGAAGGGAAGAGGAGGAGAAGAAATCCACGTGGGGAATTCCTTCTGAACTGGGTGTGCATAGGCATGCAGGAGTTATCCCATAGCAGGTTCACAGGAAGCAGAAATCGATTTTTCAGGGAATTGATTCTTTGATGTTGTGCAGTCTCTTACATACGGAACAAAAATACTTATCTAAGACTTCGCCATATACTTCTTCCTGTAGCAATATAAAAATTCCTACAGAATAAAACCAAACAAACTTGAAGGAAGAGTTTTATGATCTCTATTACTGTTTTTATATTGCTAGGCTAGTTGATTTTCTCCACCTGCTAATACTTTCCAAGTCATGAGCATCCAAGGAAGCTTTGCATGTGCGTCTCCGTTCACACCCTCATTCCTTAGTGGATATGATGAAAAACCTCCAGTGATTCACAGCGTACTATCTACTTTAGCAGCATTAGCTGTACCTCTATTGCTTGTCAGTTCAAAGGAATAGCAGTATAAAACCTGCTTTCTCTGCCAAGGTATTTCACGTATGGTATTAAAGGCCAAGTTATCAGTGTCTCATAAATGAATGAAACCACTGTACTGTAGTATATGCCTTAGAGAGAGCTGTTACTTGGAGATTGACATGGAATGGCTAGTTAGGAGCCTTGGGTTAGTGTTGCTTGCTTAACAGAGTTAATCATTGCTTTATCAAACAGTAACTATCTTTTAAAACGTGGTCCTGAAAGTAATACTACAGGAATGCCGGAGGGAAGTTCCAGTCTGTTTGTGACTGCAAGGGTGGTTTTTACTGGTTAATGAATCCAAAGAGGGTTTGCGTGCTCTTGATTGGGATTTAATAGTTCAGGTGATTCCTCATTCACCTCCAGTAGTTTGCCATAAGAATATAATTAAGAAATGCATGAAAGTGCAAAGAAGAAATTAATGTACAATCCTGATACTTTAAGAGGAGCAAGAGGGTGAACTGTTTTCCAATTTGGTCTCTGTTTAAATGTATATATTTGTAGTAAAATGCTTTCAGCATGCCCCTGTAGTACCTTGCGAAACACTCCCCATTTCTCAGCAGGAACCCACCAGTGGAATGGATGAAAGACACTTTTAGCAACAAATCTGAAGAAAACATTGTATGTAACTGACATTGAGGTGTCCAGGTGATGCTGTTCCTGTGTAGATGAGTGAGGGAGAATTGTTGTGCAATGCATTATCTTTCCATGTTGGACGCTCCCTGGGTAACTCGCACAGTACAATTGATTTCCCAGCCAGTAACTAGTTTTGCCATTATAACTTCTGTGCTTGTAATTGCCCTTTGAACTCAGCAGGTTGGCCCAGGCTGTGAGATTCCCTGATTATGGATTCTTTCCCAATGGGGAGAGTTCAGGGGCAGAGCCTTCTTTCTCTGGTAAAACAGGAGGAGACAGTCCCTGTGTTGTGCTTGTGTTGGGTGATGTGTGTGTACCCACAACCTTCCCTGGTGTGGTAACCAAATGATGGCTCAAGGTGCCCTGATGACTTTGATTTAGCTAATAAAATCTACCATGCTGCATTTAATGAGCTAAAGTCCAACCTGCTTTTTTCTCCTTTTGACGTGTAATCCACTTTATCTGCTCTTTACAGGTGTGCTTTGTAGATCAGATTCATCCCTGTGGATGAACCTACAGAGTAGGTTTGCCCCAGATCAGGAAATCAGCCTGTAGAAAAGCAGAAGCAACCCAGAAGGGTTTGGCAGTGACTTGGATGGTAGATTTGGGCTTTGTCTGGTGGCCATTGCCTGCCATGATCTGCTTTTGGTGCTTTTGATCCTTTTAAAATACCTTGCCACAAGGGAATTCACAAATAGTTCGATGAACTCTGTCCTGACAGGATTGTTTAAGATGGGTGTAAAGGACTTAAGGCCAGCTTTGAGGTTTGGAACATGATGACGGACAGCAGACCAACAGCTTTGGAGATAAACCAAATAGCAGGACATTAGCATATACAACTCAGCAGCGCAGTTATTCTCAGACGGTGCTGGATGCCCCCGTGGATGGACCCCTGGGAGGGTCACAACACTAGACTACCACAGGAGGCAACACATGCCTCCTCCATGGCTAGCGAGGTAGAGGATGGTTTCCATCCCCCTCAGTGAAGGTGTTGTGAAACTGGTTTGGGTGTTGGGATCCCCACTAGCCATGCTATCCCTTGCACCTGGTGACTCCTTCTTCCCTGTCTTCTAGGAGCTGAGTTCTGTGACCTGCCCTGCTCCTCCCTGCTCAGTGTGGGAACAACCTGAAGGACATCTTGGAGCCACCTGTACTGCTTCATGCAGTTCAAGTAAGATTGTTTTGGCAGCTCTTTCAGGTACAAGTGCAAGGGTTGAAGTGAAAGTTTTGGGGGAATGGGTTTGCCCAACCTATCTGCTTGACAGCAGGAGGGGATGCTGATATCAAAACACAAGTTATAAGGAAATTTGACAAAGTTATTTTGCCATAAAATACTATGTCTTTGTCATGGAAGCAAAAAAGAAAAGGGGTGTGTGGTCTTGTCCATTGCATCAACTGTATGCTGTGGTCTAAAACAGCACTTAACACTTGGAGCATCAGCTGGTTTTCCCTATTATTTTAAGATACAGTTTTCATGACCCCGAGGCAGGCACATGGTTACAGCCTGAGGATTTCTGTGGGAGCCAGTCATGATCAGAGCTCAAGTCCATGGGGTTCAGGTCCTGCTGGCCACTGGTTGAATGTGTCTCCCAGCTGGCACGATGACCATCTGTCTTGGAGCGGTTGTGGCGTTGAGGCTTCTGGGTTTGTTTTTCTGCTAACACCAGCTTCTTGGTGTGGTAAACCAGATCAGGAGATGGGGTTTGACCTAAAAATGAATGTATGGTTATTGCAGTACTGACAGTAGCTGTTCTGACTCATGGAGTTACACCCATTCTCTCCAAAAAGACTTGAATTTGCAAAAACTGTTAGCCTGAAGCAAAGAAACTGCGAGAGTCTTGTTTGCAAATGGGCACTTGCCGTGTTTGAGCTGTTGTAGGAGGGTGGAAAACCACTGCAGTCTGCCTCTCTTCTCCCGCTGTCTTTAACCTGTTTACCTTCTGCAGTGTCTCACATTTTCCATGGTCTTGCCTGAGAAGACCAGAGCTTTAATGATACTGGGTGCAAATCATTTGGTGTTCCTGAGCTGTAACAACAGCTGGGTGGATTAATCATAAACTGCTGTTATTGTAGAGAGACAAGCATTTCTTGGACTTACTTGGATTTCCTTTTTTCAGTGGGGTTGGGCAGGGGATTTATACATATTCTCAGACCTTGAGGAAGAAATGGAAGTCTTTGGCAAAACTATGAATGAAACATCTTTTATTTGGAATGAGTAAGTGGCTGGCTAGGAGCTGGTCATTGTGAATGTTGATGACAAATGGATGGGGCTGTGTTTAAAGGAGGAATGCACAGTACCAGTTACCATGCAAGAGAAGCAGTTTGTGGCTTGACTTGGTACAGTTTTGTAACTTGCTTCTAGTTTCTGGAGCATGGTGAGCTTGCAGCAAGCAGTGCTTGCTGCTGAGGAAGATGCAATGCAAGACCCTTCCTGGGGGTGACCGAGGGGATTACTTTTTGAACAGCAGTGGCAGAGAAATCTCTGGGGAGGCCCAGCATAGGCAGCAAGAGCTTCTCCCCTGACTTGCTTGGGAACCAGCCTCTGTATCACATTTGATTTCTGTGTGTGACTCCACTGAAGGATTTGGGGAAAAAAATAAAAAAAAAAGCTGAACTGGAGTTTAGGAATAGCATTCTCCTACCTTTTCCTTTTTCTGACTCCTGGTCCAGTATTTCCATAATTGTGCTTGCAGTGGTTACTACTTAATGAACTTCAGGTTAATGAGCTCTAACATTTAAAATAGCTGCATAACTTGAAAAAACCCAAAAAACCACCAACCCCACTAAACAAACCCTAGTAATAAAGGGATCAATTTCCACTCCCCAAGCTTAATCCTGTGTTATAACATAATTGCAAAGAGTTCCCTGGCTGGTGAACAGCTGCACAGCGTGGGCTCTCGGTTCTGCATAGCTGCTTGTCCCCAAGATGGGGTAATAAATAATTTACTGGAGAGGCCAGGACCTGTGGGCACTTAACCCATTTGATTCCTGAGGGACCAGTCTGAAAGGCCACTTTGTAAAAGCAACTGCAGTTATTTCAGGTGTGAAGTAGAGCGTCCATTTGCAAAGTTTGCTTTTTTTGAGTGTAAGATAGTTGCTTGAAAGGCTTGAACCCAAAAGGTGAAGTTGTAGAATTGGGTAGAAATTGTGCTTATTTATATTTTTGATGCGTTAATTTAAAAATCAGATTTCAATGAGTGTTCTCTCTTATCTGATTTAGAGATGTAATGTTTTCTGTTTCTTGAGGTTTTTCTTTCTGTGGGGTGTGTTCCCTGGATATGTAGTGTCCTGGGAACAGAGCTGCAGCTCTAAAACGTTTCTTCTCTGGGGATGCAGTACCCGGTGACTCCATTTCACTTGTTAGGTGAATCATGTGCTTGTTTTGAGACTGTCATGCCTCAGAAGAGATGCTCCATTTCTGTGGCTGCCTAAAGGATTGATCAGATGAGAATGTTTTCCCATAGTTTCATGAGTTGAAAGAAAA
This sequence comes from Megaceryle maxima, assembly GCA_024605025.1. Lineage (NCBI taxonomy): Eukaryota > Metazoa > Chordata > Aves > Coraciiformes > Cerylidae > Megaceryle > Megaceryle maxima. Next base: position 17,249 of record JANHGN010023622.1, read on the forward strand.
GGAGCACTTAAGAAGAAAACAGTTAATTTTGCAATGGCAGATGCTGTTGTGCTGCACTTCATGGAGTAGGTTTATCAAAGATTCTCCAGTAGGAAACCTGAATTTTCTGATGGAGTTTTCCTCTTTGGAAAAAAAGTGCCAACCAGGCTTTCCATGAGTAAGTCTGTGACGCCTAGAGCTGCAGAGCAGGAACATTTGCAAAGGGGAGCCTGAAGGGGAAAGTGAGTCTGATGTGCTCTTTGGAGAGGAAAAGCACATTAAAAAGCTGGGCACCGAAGCTGTTCTGACCAAAATGGGAGTGGAGGCGTCTCTTAGATCTTGGTCTTGATGCCAGTTTTTTCCAACTTGTGGCTTCTGCTGTTAAGGTTGGTGCATGCCCTATTAAATATGCATTGGATAACTGCCTGGCTTGCAAATACTAGGAAGTACTTAATAATATTTGTCAGCATAAAAACACACGTGTTGTTTTGGGCCTCATGAATTGTTTTCTACTCAACAGCCTGCCTTTTGGGGAGTGCAGTGCAAGTGCTGTGGCTTGGGGGCACAGAGAGAGGCAGGGCTCTAGGGCTTGGGGGTATTGTCTTCTGCTGAAATATAGTTCTTAAAACAACACAGCCCTGAGAGTCGGGTGGAGAAGACTGGTTTTAGGATACATGCTATAATCAAGAGTTGTTTGTTATCCAGTTAGAGAGGCTTTGCTCTCTTCCTACTGCCTATGTAAGGCTGCAGCATTTCTGTTCTGATGGCAGCTATCCACTGGGTTTATCCTTTTGTACACCTGGGGTGAAATACTCCCCAAATCCTTTCCTTTCCTGGCTACTGTTCTTCACCTGGTGCTGTGCCTCCAGAGGCACTGTTGGTGCCACGTAATGCATCTCTGTTTTCAGAGGTGACTAGCAGCTTCCATGATGCTTTGGCTGACCAGCTTGATACCCTCTGGGATGGACCCCATTTCTACAGAAAATTATAGTTTTACTTGTCCTTAGAAAATGGGAGCTTTGCGAGAGGCTCTTAGTTAAGCACCTGAAGTCAATAATGAGTCTTGCAAATGGGAGCTGGTTATCACTGAGAGCTTCCCCACAATTTACAGCCAAAATGTGTATTAAAAATATAAAAAGGATATTAAAAAAAAAGGTATAAACTTGATTTTCCTCGTTTTGAAGAAGCATCTACAGTGTCAGCTAAGGATTTCTGGAAGCTAATATCTGAGCCTGGGATAGATGCCTCGTGCGTATGTGAAACAGCTGGTTCAGAACCTGTTGGAGGACTTCACTGGAGTATAAATATACGTGTGCTTTTGCGTACATGCTGCAGTTGAATTCAAGTTGACTGTTAGCTCTTAACTTTGTTAGGATGTAGCTACTTGAAATGAAGATGTGGTCTGTGATTTTTATTTTATTAGAGCAGATTGATAGCTTCTTTTGAAATGCTGTTTGGATTTTGCAAATTGGTATCTTAAACATAGTTTTCCATGAGAAATATTTTAAAGGAAAAAAGACCAAGGGCAGTTATATATTAGTACAAGTGAATTGGTTGACAGTATGTGTGTATTGTAATGGGAAATTAATCACCCTGTGTTGATGACCCTTAGACATTTACAAAAGGCTGGTCTTTACGGTGCACAAATAGATTCCGGACACAGGAAAGAGGCTTATGACAAGAGGATGAGATCAGTTTGTATAATTAGAGCTAGCTAATAATCCTTTTACTCTCTGTTTTTCCAACTTTTACAGTATCTTTCTTTATTTGAAATTGGGCATATGGACTACAGAGTGGTAGCTGCTGTGATTTGTGTTTTGTGGTGTGTTGGGGTTTTTTGGGTGTATTTTTAAATTTTTTTTATATATCTACTAATGGGTGAAGAGATGGGAGCAGGGAAACCAGATGTGCACGTTTAAGAGAGCAGCTTTCCTCTGCTAGGCATGGGGAACGGTGCAGCTTTTAATAACCCTACACTGTCATCTCTTTCCAGGCATTGGGTAGGAATTGGGTAATCCATAAAATAATTTTTTTGACAATTGAGATGAAATGGTGTAGAAGAAACAACGTAGTCCTGGGACTAAGGCTGTTTGACTAGGTATTCATCTCTGGAGTAAGGCAGGGCTGGCAGAGCTGGGTAAGGGACTTAATATATTCATGGAAAAGGCTTAAGCTTGCTTTTATTTTTTTTTAAAGCATGTGTGCATATGTTTGCCTGTAGCTTAGCTTTGTGTTAAGCTTCATTATCTTGGGAAGGATAATGGGATAAATTTGGTGAAGGGAAGCGGCATGGCTGGGAAAATGGCAAGGGCATGGGTGACCCCAGAGCAGCAGTGGGTGCAGCCCCTTGGGCAGCCAGCTCCCAGCCCAGAAACAGTGCTGTGCCAGTTCCTGCTGCCAGGAAGCTGAGCTACATTAAGCAAAGTGAGTTAATCTATATCCAGAGCATTTTATTAAATCATGTCAATTAAATCCGTGATGCTCTGTTAGCCTGTGTTGCGCTAGGCTCCCAGCCCCTCTGCTGCAGTGTAACCTGCACCTGTAGCAACCCCCTGACTTCTGTTTGGTGGGCTCTTGTACATGAAGGCCACAATATTGAGGTTTCCAACATCGTTGAAAGAAAAAAAGAAGGGATTTTAGACTGACTTTGCAATTAATTATGATTTCAGTTTTTTCAAGGGAGGTAACGGTGTCAAAGTGGTTTTGTTTGTTTGTTTTCGGTGTTTTGTGTCTGGATTTCCTGAGGGTGGCTTGCTGGGTTACCTCTGTGCCTTTGGAGGAGAGCAGTGGTAGAGCCAGGCCAACACAAAATGCCTTTAAACCTCCTTTCCATCCCTTGGAGCCAAAAGAAACTCCTGCATATCTGTAATTGAGCAGCAGCATATGGCTTTGTTTGCAGCCAGGACGCAGCTGGGAAGCAGGATCACCTGGAAATGCTGTGTGAGGGATATTTAATTTTATTTTTAAGCAATCAATTTAGTGACAAAACAACCTTCAGCAAGTTACATAAATTCAGATCATTGTACACAAATATCTGTGGGGGTTTTTGTCAATTTTTGTTTTAAACTCAGCTGTGATAGCAAACACAATGCTGCAGTATGCTGGTAACTTGTTTGCTGCCACATGTTTGAAGCGGGGTTTCTTGTTTCCTTGCATCCTCTCACTTCCACAGTCAATGGCTTCTGTTGGTGGTATCACTTTCCTGTGTGTCTGCAAAATAAACATGGGATGAGTTACTTATCCTAATTCCTACAGCCTCCTACTTTTGACTAGATAGACAAAATTATGCATTAGTATAGCTATGGGGAAAGTTGTTCTGCATTTAGAAGCATTGTGCCTGGAAGGATTTCTGCTCATCTTCTGTCTTAAGGTTTATTTTAGTCACTGCAATTGCAGTTACTCTCTTTATACAAATTTCTCTGTGCACATTGTTGAAGAACTGTGTTACGGGCTTATTTCTCCTGCTGAAGCTCTTTGTATGTTTTGCCATGGAATTTTTTGTAGTCTCTTTTTATAGTCTCTAGATAGATTTTAGGGAGAGGGCCTTAACACACTGATTAGAAAGGTTGTTCATTTTATGAATGGTGAGTTCTGGCATTCATTCAGTATGAATGAAGCTTGGGAAAAAGTGTATGAGCAAACCTGTGTCTCACCCAACACCACATGGTGAGAGTAAGTTATGACAGGTCTGAACTTTATAGGAAGATACCAAGGAAAAACACTAAACAAGGAAATACAAGTAGTACAAATTATTAAAGTACAAGTAATAAGAAGAACCCCAAAACCCTCAAGTCATTTCTTTCCATTTTGCTACAAGTCAAGAAAACCAAAACTCCAAAACAAGAAGGGTCATTTTTGAAATAGTTGTTATAACAAAAAAGCAAGAAGACTGAGGATGGGTAATACAATGCAGTAATGTCATGTACTACTTATAAGAAGAGTGTAATACTCCAGCTCAGTAATTCCCTTAACACTAGGAGAGAACAATACACTTGTGAAAGGCATTGCTGTTTTAGTTCTTTTTGTATAAAATTCATGGCTCCATCAGGAATTCATCTGTAGATGGCCAGTTGTCTCCTCTGTGATCCCCTCACTTGTTGTCTCCCTGTCTTTGTTTATCTCGTGTAGTTTAGAGCAGGAGCTCTGTAGGGCCTGAAAACCAATCCTTTTGATATTTCTAAGCACTTCATAAATGAACACTATGTAAAACCAGAGTGTGGGGGAGTGCCCTTGAGGACGCTGTGCTTTGTTGAATGAGAAGTGATGTGTTTTTGGAAGCTTGGTTGTATTTTTGCAGTGCAGCCATAGAGAAGGAAGCCATGCAGTCCAGCGAGGTGGGTGGATGTTTGCTCCTGGGAAATCCCTGGATTTGTTTAAACTCTTTTACAGCTTATAGGTCGTTTGTCTAAAGGTTGAGGATTTTCTATAAGGCACATTGTCCACCATGGGCATATTTATTGGTGACAATGTTATAGCTTAAAAGAAATCCGGTTTATGGCTTGGTCTCTTACAAATAACCAGTGTAAATGGTGATTCTCTAATTTCTGTGGGGTATGTGTAGTTTGGACTACCTGGTGAAGTGTCACTCCAGAGCCTCGACATCACAAAGTTTAGTCCTTTCAAGGACTGAAGTCCTTGCAAACCAGTATTACAGGAGGGTTTTGTACAGAGCTCTCCTTTGCCTTTTGGCCTGGTGTGGTTCCCCTTACAGCCGGAAAGGCATCCTGCTTTCTGTGTGTTGCAGCTCCTATCTTTGAATGCTTTCCATGCCATCTCTTAATTTCATCAGATGTGATTTTTTTTTTTTTTTTTTGGCCATTCTTTCCTGCTTGCAGCCACAAGCTCTTTATGGCTAAAGGGGTTTTGATTTTTTTTTTTTTTTGGTACATCTGGGAGTACGGGGTTAGAGCTTTGCAAATACAGATCATTGCTTCTAAATTCAAATTCTAAAAGAATAGAAAACAAACCAAAACGGTCAAGTGCTAAGATTCAGGTAGGGTTCAGCAAAGCTTAAACTTGAAGTATATCTAGAACTGAAGCTACTAAAAAAGCATTAAAACTAAGATGAAAATCTTGAAAAAGCCCCAACACTTAACCTGAAGTCTATTTAGTGCGTGAGGGATTGGGAAAAGGGTAGGTAGGCTTTCCCAGACATGCCACATGGATTAAATGCCCTTCATCCTTCTGCTTGTTGCAGCTCTGGTCGATTGTTGGAGGTAAGAGGGGTCATTTGTGTTTCTACCCATCCTGTAGCTCTCCTTTCTGATTGTAAAAATAGAAAATCCTTAAGCAGACTACTCTGAGGCTAAGGTCTTGAGAGTGGCATGCTGTTTTCTTTCCTATATACTCCTCATGTGGTTCATGGAGCCAAGCAGCCAGGAGTGGATGCTGAGAAACTTGTAGAGGCTGGGTGGTGAAATGGGCATTTGATGTAAGACTACTATAACAAAAAAACCCAAACAAACAAAAACAACCCCACACACACAAAAAACCCTCCCCAAAAAAACCCAACCAACCAAACAAAAAAAAAACCAACAAAAAAGGCAGGCCTGAATAGGGAGTGATGGGAAAGTCAAAAAGCCATTTTAGCAGCTCCTAGCTCCGTGGTGTTCGACCTCTCCAGCATTACTGCTGTGCGTGGGTTGCCTTGATCTGGAGGACTGTTGGCCTCACCTTCAGATTTGTCCTCAAGATACATTGCCTGGGATGCCTAGGAGAAATAAGCCAACTAATTAAGGTTAAATTAAATGGTGTCTAGGAGTAGTGGATGAAGAGGATTTCTTCCATAGGTACTTGGTGTTTGTATCTCCACTGCCTGTGCATATTTGTAAACTTCTCAGGGCAGAAACTTTTTGCATTGACCTTTTTACAGCATGTAACCAACGGAGCCCTAATCCTGGCTGAGGTTCTGGGATCCACAGTAAGTGTGTTTTGTGTGTTGTGTTTCCTGCCCTCCCCAGATGTTACCATACCCAGAGAAATCAAGCACAGTCATTTGTCCTTTTCCATGACATTTTGCGCAGATTAACACTGGAGTTCTCCAGAAGAGACTAATACAACTCACTGTATTAATTCTTTTAATGCTTAACAGAGCAGAAAGGTATTCTTCCCATTTTGAGAAGACTTCATTAGTTTTCAATTTTACTGACCTATGTAGATCTTCATGTCTAAAACCACTGTTGCTTTTAAGAGCATGAACCTGGACTTCTATTTCATATCCTATTTTCAAATTTGTAAATGCAAAGGATTTCATTATGTTATCCTAAGGGTAAAAAAACCCTAATATAATTCCAGAAGCACTGCAAGATAAGTGCCTGGATGGCTGCAGAGCATGTGATAAAGCTCTCAGACATTTAAAAAAAAAAAGGCAAGAAATAATATGAACACTTAAACCTTAAAATACAGGCAACTGCTACTGGAGCAGAATCTGCTGGCTGCCATGAAGGTGCCCATAGCACGACTTCTTGGGCTGAGTGAGAGCTGGGCCAGGGAGGTGGGATTTATATTTGCCTCTTCCTGTTAAGATTGGCTTTCAGGGCAGTTCATGTGCAGTCCAGACCGTGATCTCACAGTAGGGCCAGGTGTTCTCACTGCACTCTGCAGTACCTGATAGAGCGAGTGCTGCCTGTCCAAGAAGATAGAAATTGCTTTCTAGGGCTCAGAGCAGGCATCAGCTTGAAGGATGTGCACCTCTAGTATAGGAGAAAACAGTTTAGCCTTTTTTTTCTTTCACCTCCCCCTTATTTTTATACTTAAAGTAGTTCAACTTACTAATTGACTATATATTAGTCATTATTAATCTTGGTTTAATTATGGCCACTATGGTCTTTCATATGTTATCCTTTCTTACTGTTCTAGTTTTCTAAGGTTTTTCAGAGGCTGCTCGATCTCTGCCTACTGGTTGGAGAACCTCTCTTGTCTAGAGACCTAAATTTAGTCCTTTGCTGATGCAGAGCAGTCATTCAGGCTTATCTGTCACTGAGTTTTCCTTGTACCGCTTTGCCAAAGCACATCTAACAAGGTAATATAAAATATCTTCCAAACCTGCCTGTCTCCTTGCAAAATAACTTTGCATCCTTAGAAAAATTGGACTGACGTGTATTATGAAATGAGAGATGATTTTAAGTGACTGGTACAAAGGCCAACTAGTAACATAATAGGGGGAAAAAGAATCTTTCTGCAGGAAGTATTTCTGAGATTTCTGTTTTCTTGTTTGACAAGAGCAAGTGCTCAGCAGTGTCACCTTATTTCACTGATGCTCCTGTGCACTTCTCTTGCCAAAAAACCCCAAGAAAAACTGGTCAAGAGTTTGAACTCACAGGCCTGCCCTTTTTTCCTTGATGAGAATTGTCAGTATTCCCCCTTCTTTACATATCAAGTGTGTACTTTTGGACTCTCTGACTTATGTCACTTTCCTTACAGCCAAAACCAACCCTACCACAGAAAGAGGTTACTCAGTGGGAGTTTTTAAAGCCAATCCATCCTTTCCTGAGCTGTACGTGGTGTTCTCCTCTTTATCAGTTCTCTCTCGACTCAGCTGCTATCAGGCATCTGTCAGGAAGGTGATGGAGCTGGATAAAATGGTCTGCACTTCTGTCAGATGGCAAAGATCAGAGGATGCCATCTCACTTTATTCCTTAAATTACAGGAGACTAAATGCTCTGTTGAGAGCAAGCTCTTCAGCAGCTGATGTTTCATACAGATCTTTGATACCTTCACTGCAGTCTGAGCTAGACAGCAGAAGCAAGATCTTTATAATGTTTTCCACCAATGGTTTTAAAAGGAACATTCTTATTAATACTCATACTGTCTACTTGATAAAAAGGCACTGATGTAAAACATCATCACAGGAGCTTTGGCAGTGTTTGCACTTGGGGCTTTTCTCCTTATTACATGAGACTTTGTCTGGGACTTTTCAGAAGGCGTTGGCTTGATGACAGGGTAGAGCAAAGAAAGTGGAGCAGGAGGGATGGGGCAGTGGTGACAGTACTCTACTAAGCATGAGAAGCTGGCTGGTGCCCCATGGCTTTGCTGGAGCAAAGCAAACAGCTGTGGTTGAGATCCAGGTGTGACCTCCCTGAGTGTGTGCTTGTTGTTGTTTGTTGTTTTTGTTTTTTTTTTTTTTTAAAACACATGAACACGATAAAATTTGCTTTCAGATCACAGAAGTTATTGTGTGTAATAGCAAGAGTCACAATAACATACCTGTGAACTTTGGTAAGGAAGAGGTAAATCTATTAGATGATAAATGAGGGAGGGGTATATTTGAGTATATTAGAATAACTTCTTTTCTTTAGACCAAACTCATGAGAAACTGATATGAGCAATAAAAATGTAAAAAAATAAAATAAAATTGAGTGGAGAGAAACTTGGAGTAGAATATACGTATTGCCTGTGGTTTCTTAGGCAAATGCAAATCTATTGTTCTGCTTTCTTCAGTTTTTTGTATGACATCTTTTAACTTGCACCTTCTATAGAGAGCCAGTAGTAATATTGCTAGTGTAGAACGATGGCTGAATTTTGGGGATAAGAAATAATCCTACTAGTTGATGTCAAAGCAGAAGTTTAGATTCTTTGAAGGTGTATCACTGCACATCTTTTGTAATCAAAAGCAAGGTTGATCAGTTACTTGCCAAGACTTCAAAAGATGTTTTGATAAAATGATGCTTTCTGTAAAGTCCCTTTAAACATTATCACCCGAGACACAACTTTCTTGATTCTGTGCTGTAATATTTTTTTAAGTCATATCCAGATACTACCAAATTGCTGTGTTAAACTACAGGTCTTAATTTTGCTTCCCAGGGGAATTGGTCCATTGCTGTGAGACTTTCTAAAAATCCAAATATGAAGTGCATCTAAAATGGAGTTTTTCCAAACATGATTTAATTCCCATAAGACACAATAAGTGCTCTTAACTGGACGATGTTTTGGTACCCCTGCTCAAGACACCCAGATATGATAGCAAGTGCTACAAAATCCCCTGTTCTCATGAGTAAATCAGTCTTTAAGAGCTGAAAATTCAGTGAACTCACTTTGAGGCATTCTTGCTGTTGGAAGGGGAATCCTGAGGTTGAAAATAGGTATGAATTGGACTAGATTTAAAACTATTGCAAAATATTTGTCCGTCTGCTGGCTGCCTTGGAGGACCTTGTGCAGAGGGACTGTTTTGATGAGCAGCCTTGGCAGGTAGCTCAGGCATTTTAGAGCAGCCTGCACAAAAATGCTTCTTTGTAAAATAAGGAGAGCGTGTGAGGGAGCAAGGATAGCTGGAATCAGCTAAGAAAGCTTGGGCTGTGGTTTAATTTCTGTCTCACTAAAGGCAAACTGTGGGATTTGGAAAGGAACAAAGTATGAACGAGATCCTGTGCTTTTTTTTGTGTGAAAAAGCAGAGTGGTATTTCATCCCTTTAAAAAGAGCTTGAAGTATTTGCAGAGCATTACCAGTACTGCAAACATAAGGAACAGCAGAAATTCCATTTTTAATTGTTTTGCATTCCTTCATCTTAGGATCCTGGACTGCTTAATATACACATGAAATGAAAACTTACAGCTTTTGTTTGCAGTGAATATTTTCTACTGCAGTGGAGAAATAAATGGATGTAAAATTCTAGTTCAACTGATTCAAAGCTTGGTATAAATAACTTTGACCAGGTTGTGTAGAAATTCCAGGGGCAGACCTGAAAGAGGAAACTTTCTTGACTAAAATCACCTTGGTAGGATGAGTGATGGTAGTTTTTGATTATGAAAAATGCTGATGCAGAAATGTAAGCTTCATCTATTCTGGAAGTTTTCCCTCAGTTTTGCAAGGAGCAGTTTTGATAGTTTGATTTTTATGTAGTTCTGAACAAACAACCCTGTGGAAGGTGGTGGTGGGGATTGGCACCAAACTAACTTTACCAAGGTAGGATTTGCTAGAGTTATTGGTCTTCTCCAGCAGTGGAGAAAACTACAAATGTTTATAGACACTTTTTGGGTGGGTATCAGGGATTAATGGATGGACAGCAATTAAGGATTGATAATTGTCATAAAAAGCAGGTATGAAGTGAGGGTTGCTAGGAGGAAAGGTGAACCAAGATGGATGTGAAGGGAAAGTTAATTTCATTTGGGAATATTGTGAGTGCTTTGCTCTACCAATCATTTTAGCTTTGTCTTTGCTTGATATGAGCATAAATTAAAAGTAATAATTTCACAGATTCTTGTTGATCTGAGAGAAAAACTTATCAAAAATATCTTAAACTTGTCTTTTTTCTTTCAGTGTTCTGAGGTCATGAAACTTAATCCACAGCAAGCTCCATTATATGTGAGTACAAAATTTTAAATGTTTTCTCCTCTCCTACTGTTCACACAAAATGCTTCCCACCACCCTTTTTGGAGATGCTGCTCCTTTTCTCTTTACTCCCCAAAGACATTATTTGTATTAATTCAGTTGCAAGTGCTCAGGGGTAACACTCAGGTAAGTCACAGAGCTCCTGTGTCTTTCCACCAGGCAATTTGGAAGAAGTTTTGAGATCTGCAATGCTGCCACTGTGCAGACATCCCCTTTCTTTGATTTTTATTTTACTTTTTACTCCCAAAAGCATTCTCAAGTACATGGCTGTGCTTTTGTGACTTGAAGTGTTGAGGGGCCAGAAGAATAAATTGCTTGTGTGGAAAATAGGGCATCCTGGTGTGCAGTGCTTGCCCACTGTGGTGATATTTTTCTGCTCGAGAGTTTTAAACGTGGCAGGGAGGAACTGGAAGCAGCTCAGGAACTGCTCAGCTGTGCTGTGACTGCTGCAGCAGGGACTAGTTTACGTCAGCCTCCTGGAAGCTTGTAACTGAGGAACAAGCTTCCTCTTGCTCTTGAATAGCAGCTTTGTTGCAGAACATGGGGACTGTCAAATAAGACCTGGATTTGTGGGACTGTATACATCTGTGTTAAACTTGTGCCAAAGCTGCCAGCCAGGTTTGTAACTGTTTCCTTTCCATACTGCCTTGCCATGCTCAGAGCAGGGCTAGCTGATGAAGCCATCCCGTGCTTATGGCCCTACCCACAGACCTCACTAGCAGGGCTAGAGCTGGATGCAAGGATGGAAAATTTGGAGGGAAAATTGCTTGCAAATGTGGCTTTTAAGGGGAAGGAAGGAAAAATGATAAGGACTGCAGATAGACTCGTACCTTGGAAAGTGGTGTGTGTTGTAAGCAATGGGTCGTATTGGCCTTTAGTGCCATGGAAGCTTTTAAATTTTGCCTACTTTTAATTACTAGTTGGAAGATTGTGTTGGAATTTGTTCTCTACTTACTGTCCTAAGTCTTGTGCTTGAAGCAAGATCAAAAAACTACAGTATGACCTGACTTTTGGGAGAACAGCTTTCCTGGAGTGCATCACCAGAGCCTGTATTTTGAAAGTAAACGCTGCCTGAATTTTGTTAAATCACAAGTCACCTTGACTTTGAATAAACTTAAACTTAGGGCACATTAAAAAAGAATGGAATGTGCAAATACATGATGTAGATGCTATGATAGAAACACATGAATGGGAGAAAGCAGGATAAAATTATCCTTATGTCTTTTGAACAGTGTGTGACTTAACTAATCTGCTGACTTTGCTATCCCAGTCTTATCTGCTGGCTTAGTTTATTTTCTCACCGTTTTGTGGGGGTTTGTGTTTAATGTGCAGTACTGGAGTAGTATACTTAAGTCCTCATCTCCACGTGATAGTGAGGAGGACTGTACTCAGGTCAAATGTAGCCTGGTGTAAAATAATGATTATATGGTGCTCATTTTACCATTAAAATGTGTAAGGCACACTTTACAGTAAGTTGATAACATTATTAATACATCAGTGACTCCCTTTTCTCTCTTTCTCCTCATTCCCTGGACAGGTGTCTACATAAATTAGGTCCCTTTCAAAACAAGTAGATTTTGGTAGTTTAAGGATGGGGGCAAAAAGAGAAACTCTGGGACCTTGAAAGTTCAGTATTTAGTCTTCCTGTTTGTGCTCTGTTTTGTTTTCCACCTGTTGTTAATTGACAGCTCAGGCCATCTGAGAGTTGTGAGGTGTGAGCATAGCATAAAGAAAAATGTATCTTCCTGGTATTTTTATTTTTCAAAAGGCAGACACAAGAGGCTTGGCAATTGGGAGGTAAATGCCCAAACTCATCAGGTTCCTTCTTCAAATAGATGTCAATGCTGTTTTCTGCATGCAGGCTCCTTGAGTTTGTTTTCAAATAACTGAGAACAATATCCTGTGAGTTTATCTGTGAGGAATTTCATACCTGTGAAGTAAATGACTGATAATAACAGGCAATCCAGACATGTCAGGGATCTCCCTACATTTGTCTACTCAGGAAAGGTTGCTTCCCTCAGATTTCACCCTTTGGTTCTTGACAACTTTCCATTGCATCCTTTACATTTTTCCTCTTAATTGGATAGTTTAGGTTAAAGATTACTTAATTTTGTTTATTATTTTTTAAATTTTGCATGAGTTTCATCCTGAAAGCTCCATTTGGGTAGTTGTTTTTATAACCAGCAGTATAACTGAGGCTCTTAGAGGAGCAGAAAGATAAAAATGATGTCTCCAGTTCAATTCCTGGAAGGCAGTTTGAAAGGAAGAGCACATTTTTATCCTATGGGATAATTGCCAGGTTTCCCAGATAATAATAATACCTTACAATTATGAAAAGCGTTTTGGGAACCTGAGAGGTCCAATGTACTTGGGACCAAAGTTTTGTATGTGATGGAAGTGGTGGTATTTCCACATACTATTAAAAGAATAGAGATTCTTGTATTGTTCAAGTCAGGATACATAAATAGAGAGAAGAGAACCTGCTGCATCCTTCTTGGTACCTTCTTTTGGCTATTGGACTATTATTTGCCTCTTCTGTAAAAAGCAGCTGCAGAGCTTGTGACCACTGGGAGGTCACAGCCTGTAATGATGAAACTATTGGCCTTTTTAAGTGTAAAGATTAAAAGATAAAGTGGAAAATACATCCTGTAATAATACTGAGTGTTGTGTTTTTGTGATTAAATACATCTGTCCCACTTAAGTGTGGCCTGATTGTTTGCTGGTTAATGAGATTGCCTCAGTCTGGGCTGGGACAGGAGCTCAGGGTTTCCTGTGCAAATGGACATCTCCTGACTCATTCAGTTGGTCCCCCCAGGAACCCTTGTATCTCTGTCTCAGAGCTGTTCATTACCTGCCCTTAACACTGTTTAATGAGCTCTCTTGGCCCAGCTCAGAGCAGCACAGTCACGCGGAGCAGTGAAGCTCATGCCAGGAGAGATAGGGCACCCAAGTGTTCCTCAATATAGCACAGGGAAGAAGGTTCACTGTGGTGCAATACTGTTAATGCTGGTGCTTAAACAGGCCATGGGTTCAAGCAGCTATCCCATCTGTACCTCTGGCAACATGTAATTGCCTTTGTAAAAGGCAGTGTTACTTTGCAGAGTCTAGGGCTTAATATTGTGGTGTGAATTTGAAGGAAAGGTGTTCAAACTCCTTTCTTCCTTCCCCTGGTGTCTTGATGGGTACAGATGTTAACTGCTGTCTTGCTGCCAGCAATGATGTTCTGATGTTCTGAAGAAGTGGGGTAGTAGCTTGGGGAGGTCAGTGACAAGGTCATCTGTGGTTCACGTGATGATGAGTTTGAGTTCTCCATATTACGTCAGATGTCTTAAACTTTGCGATATTAGCTTGACTTCAGTGCAGAGGTGGCCTCCAGAACCATAATCAGCATAGTGTGGGGAGGGTTGAAACAGTATGAGCGTTATCTCCCAGCTTTTTCACCAGCCTAGGTCATGGTTAGAAAAAGCAACTGTCAGTTGGCTGGATTGAGTGTATCTGGTATCTGTTGCTTCTGTTCTCATGGGTTGTTTTCTTCCCAGTGTGTAAATATACAGATTATGCTTTACATATTCTTTGCAACTGTGGATGTTCTGTGGAAAAGGGGCTCTGTTAATACAAGATCCTTAAGTTACATAGATTTCTTCAGGTGCATTTTACTGCAGGGTGTGCCAGATATGGAGAGAAAAAAACAAAACCTCCTTGTGGTTGGACAGTCCTTTGGTTGCCTGCCTCAAACTCTAGTCAGAAACATCTCTATTCACGCACAGATACTGGGTTAATTCCAAAACTATCTTTACCCACATCCCTCTTGTATTTCAACACTGACCCATTGATATGAGAATTCTTATTGGGCACAGTGTAGTGGATGAAGAACAGTGTTTCAAACCTTATTTCTGATCTGCCTCGGGCTTTGTGCCCTGGAATCCCAGGGTCTCAAAGCTGAAGGACCATATTATTCCATTTGCTGTCAGGGCTGGGGTGGGATGGGAGGATTGAAGAAGTCTTTGGTTGATGGGAGGTGGGAAGTCGGGAGCTTCAGTTTTGTTTGGTTTTGTTAAATACCTGAGGTGATGATTATCACCTTTGTATAAAAATTGCATCACTCTCCTAACAAAAGTCTCAATTTCAGTTTCAACTTCAGTATTGGAAAGTGCTTCCTAGCTGTTGTCAGTGTGTTATCGGAGCATCCAGATAGTGAAGGAGATTGTGGCTAGGAAAAAAAAGGGTTAACAATGCTCTAAACAATGGAGTTTTATTAAGATACTTTTTTTTATTGTTCTGGTTCATTAAGCTCTCTGTTGATAAACTAAATAATTTAAATTAGTCACTTAGCTTAAACTCAACTGTTGTTAACATCCAGGCAAGAGGAAGAAAACGGGAATTGGCTCTATAAAGCTCAAGTGTTGATATTTTTCTAAGTGTTATCATTTAATTGAGATTCCAGCAGACTATTCATGTTCTGGTTTTGGCTGGGGTAGAGTTAATTTTCTTTGTAGTAGCTGTTATAGGGCAATGTTTTGGATTTGTGCTGGAAACAGCATTGATAACACGAGAGGTTTTTGTTATTGCTGAGCAGTGCCTACAGAGTCAAGGCCTTTTCTGCTCCTCACCCCACCACAGCAGTGAGCAGCTGGGGGTGCATAAGAAGCTGGGAGGGGACACAGCTGGGACAGCTGATGGGTGTTCCAGTCTGTATGATGATATGCTCAGCAATAAAACTAGCAGGAAGGTTGGCCAAGAGGCTGCTGCTCTGGGTCTGGCTGGGCTTTGGTTGGTTGGTAATGAGCAGTTGTTTTCATGTGCATCATTTGTCTTTCTGGGACTTTATTTCTCTATTTACCTTCTCTTTACAATTTAAAAAGTGATTATTTTATTTTTCAATTAAAGTTTTCTTGCCTGAACCCATGAGTTTTCTCACTCATACCCTTCCATTTTTCTCCCCCCGCCTCCCCACCCATCCTGCTGTGGCAGGGAGGGTAGTGAGGGACTCTGTGGTGCTTAGTTGCTGACTGAGGTTAAACCACAACAATTCAGTAGGAGATATAATTGCAAAAGGATCAAAGATCCCAAGCCGTGTCCTTATTTGTAACTAAACTTTAATAAACTCATGCGTGTGAGTGACTGATCAGGTCGAGTTTGCAGCTGCACGCTGTAAAAATCTTACTTCCAAAGTGACCTGCATGGTTCCCGATAGCAGGCTCTGCTAGCTGTAGGATCTTTGTAACATGATTGATCATTCTTCTAACCCATTGGTCTCCTCCTACTCTGAAATCAATGTGGGTGTTGGTTGGTTGGTTTTGTTTGGTTAGTGGGGTGGTTTTTTTTGGTAGTGTGGTTTGTTTTTCTTTTAGCTTTGTGGTGTTGGGTTTGGTGGGTTGCTTTTTTTTTTTTTTTTTTTTTATTTTATTAGAAGAACAACCTAAGAGCAGTATTGAGTATGAATGTGTTGGAAAAGGACTGAGGTGACATGCAGGGGATGAGCTGGGAAACAGTGTCATCTTCTCTTGATTACTACCAAGGCTACAACCTTAGATCTGCCTTTAAGACAGGAATGTTTTTTCATAGTGATAATGATCAGTGGGTGTGAAATGGAAAAAATTAGCAGCTGGAGAAGGATGATGTATTGCTGCAAACTCTTTTTCCTTTTTGATTAAAATGAACAAAGTTGTTTTAAATCACAGCACTCCTCCTCTGCATGGTTTGTCTAAGGTGTGCCCATGTTATTTGGAATGACAAACCTGAATGTGTCATAACTGGTGATTGCATGGGAGGGCAAACACTTAATTGATAAAAATGCTCCCATTGACTTTGCTCTTTAATCAAGCCTGTGGATGGAGTCTCTTGTATAAGCTGCCACTTAGGAGCTGTATAACCTGCAGACTTTCTCAAGGAGAGTTTTGATAGAGATGAGAACTCCCACTTCCAAGCCAAAATGTCATGCAACTTACTGAAGTATGAACTTCAAAAGCCTTAAAGAATGCATTGACCCTCTCAATACAACCTGGGGTTTGGGTACAGTAGGTCCTCTCTTTTGTTAATGAATGAACTACTGTAGATTTCCCAGTGTGTGCTTTAATCTAAGATGGTAAGAAAAGAATAATGCTTATAATATTTTTCTCCCAGTTAGATATTTCACACAGAATGATGTCCTACTGAACAGCACTGTGTTGTATTCCTGAGAAAAAGTTGCAATAATCTCTGATGTTCATGTTTTAAGAAAACAAACAAACAAATCTCTTTTGAATAAATATTAAAGGATTTAAGAAAGAAGTTTGTCATACAGAGAGCTTGAGGCTTGTGGCAGCAGCATCTGTCCCAAGTGCTGTGGTTCCCTGTGCCTGTGAGTTCGGCAGGGTGTTGTGCAGACATGTCTGCCTGGCAGCCGGCTTCTTACCCTGCCTGAAACCATCTCAGGTGGGACTTGAGCACTGCTGTATGTTAGATAATTAATGATCTTCAGAAATCTCTACCAAAGGGACAAAAGGACAAAATGAAATGCCTTTATAATGCTACAGTAAAATGTTGTCATGAGATTGGCAGCTGTGGTTTAGTTACTTTTCTACTAATGCTGAATTTGTTTGCTTAGTGGCATCTATGGTGACAGGAGGCCACTGGGATGCCTAAATATCTGAGATCAGTCCACCAGAAAACGTAGAACATACCTTGCATGCTTTTGATGTGGGAATTTCTCAAGAAAATCACTATACTGAAGCCCTGTCTTTTTCAAGATGCTTAGGCAAGAGGAGAACCAACCTTGATCTTTAGTTCAGCTCTGTGTTGAGAGGATCTGATAAACCTCTTGTCTTTTATTTGTTGGGCACTTGATTTCTTGTTAATGACAAACTAGTTTTCTGCCCCACCTTCAGAATGTCTTTGAATTATGAATGAGTGGAAGGCCTCTGAGCACCTTTTACAAATAAAATACTTGCTTGTGTTGCTTGTGGAAGAACCTGCTTCTTGGTTGGTTTTAAAGTCGTTCAGGGCGCCTGAATAAACTGATCTTTTGAGAGGAGCACATGGCAGCTTGTCTGGTTCTGCTTTCATTCTGCAGGAAAAAGTAATTCCCTCACTAAACTGTGCTTGACTTCATCTTTTAAGTTTTTGTCACTCAGGTCCTTAATCCAGATTCTTTTCATCCTCCACTTCCCAAATTCTGGTCTGTGTTGTGCAAGAAGCCATCCCTCCAGTTGACGTGGGCGTCTGTCACCTGAGCTCTTCACCATCCTCTGGCAAGCTGCCTGCTGCTTCTCAGTTCCCTGGTACCTAAATGAAGATTTTGGGTTGCACAGTTTGGTTATGAGGCTGTTTGCTTGGCTTGCTCCTCTAAGCGAGGCATTTGCTACCTTGTGAGATCTGTGTGATGTTAGTATAGGACTTCCTGTGGAATGGTCACATTGTGCATTTACTAAAAGGCAGCTTTGGCTGGAGAAGTCCGAAGAGCCTGCCTGACTGCCTGACAATCACCATTGCCTTCCCCCAGGATAAGCCATAGCCAAACCTGCATCTCAGAGGCCCTTTCTCAACCCTTCTTTCATATTATCTGAAACTAAAAATGCCTGTGATTTGGGTTCAAAGCCCTCCTCCCATAATTATGTTTGATCTTTTCTTCTGTGATCCTGTTTTGTGGCTATGAATGTGCCTATAAACAATAAATGGTCTAGCTTAAGGTCTGGAGCTCTTGTCTGAAATGGTGCCCTTAACTCACCACAACTTTGCAATATTACCAGTGAACTGAAGGACTTTGAGAAGAAAGATGCTGGAGCTGGCACAGGGTAGGAATGAAAAGCAGAGGAGACAATAATCTCCTCTTTTGGGGAGCTATTGGATTGCCTCAGCCTGTCTTCTGAAACTGTAAAAGGAATTACTTATCACACTAAGTTTTATAAAAACTGGGTGAAATAATGTATATATCTGGGACTCTGAACTTAGGGTTCTTTCTCTCTTGTGGTAACTGATCAGCAGGTTACTATCTGGGAAGATGCTAAGCAGAGATTGTGTCCCATCCCCAGCGCTGGCTGCCAGTGTTGCTTCCCTCAGGAGGACTGAGCATCGGAGATCAGGACTTGGTGTTTAAGAGGATGAAAACAGACCTCAACTAGTCCTTCTCTGCATAAAGTATTTATATAGACAGTTGATAAATATTCCTAAGTTTAGAATTGCCAAACAATTTTTCCCATCTCATTCATCAGGGTACACATCTCTACTTTATTTTCTGTAACAAGGTGCTGAGGATCATTTTATTAGACTAGAGGCAGCTCTGACAGCAGAGCTGATAAGAGAGCAGTGATTATGAAGTTGATTTGATGAAGGCACAGTGTTTTCAAATAATCTCTCAGGTCTCCGGCACTCTTATCTGCAATGCCTCTATGTGCTTCTGAAGGTTGTGCTGCATGCCATGCCTCTGCAAATGCTTGTCCTCTGCCTTGCTCAGTAAAGCAATTCCGTATTGAGCCTAATGGAAAATACGTGAATAGTTGTTCTCTGCGAAGATCGATGCTGGGCACTGCCATCCAGTGGCAGTTCTGTTGCAGGACACATTTTCTGTGCTGCTTTCTTCAGGGTTGCCTGTGTTTGTATCTTTGCTTCAAAGTGTTTCTTGTAAGCACTGCAGAAGTTGAATCTGTCTGGTAGCTGGAGGGGGGGGTGATGGTGTGCACTTTAAGATAATGGTTTCTATTCTTTAATGGCAAAAGCTATCACTTCTTAAAAAAAGCACCTCAGTCATTACAGTAGCTCTAGGGACTGTAGTTGTGAAATATTTAAAGACTGGTGAGGATATTTTGCAGCTGGCAGGAAAATAAATGCTTTGAAATACACTCTGAGGTCTGTCTTTTTGAGGGTTTTGCTGTACTGTAGAGGAGACTGAAGTACTAGGAAAACAAGGTCTCTGCTCTCTTATGCCCTTGCACGTTAGTATTCAAACCTGATTTCTTTTTTTCCTTTAAAACACCTCAAGGCTATGGGTGAAAATACTCCAGTGATAGGATATTGTTTCAAATGATGTGTTGTCATATGTACTTTATCTTCCAGGAACTGTGACTGTCCACCTCTTTGGTGCAAAAAAAAAAAAAAGCTGAATTTGTTAATCACTGAACACATTCATACTGCCTGCTGTTCTATCTCCCAAGCACTACAACTTTGTTGTTACTGCTACGTGAGTAATTAGCAGGAAATACTATCAATCACTCAAACAGCTGGTAATAACGTTATCTAGTTTGGTTCTCTAATAGTGTTGTGAAGAACAGAAGAGGCTTTAGCATGAGGCCAGAGCAAGATATTCCCATCAGTTCGGGTGTTTTTATAGGAATCAATTGTAACAGTTTCTGTGATTTCTGAAAAAACCCTCTAATAGTAAGATAAGTACTGTAAGGGCTATTCTGCTATAGAGAAACTCCCCATTTTTCACTTTTGTCGTCATGTGGTGGCATTATGTGGAGACCTGCATAGTTTAGAGGGCAATCCCCAGTGTGTTACTGCTTGGGTACTTCTCTGTAGCAAAGCTCGACAGGGCTTCTGGTAGGAGGGGTTTCAGTTACTGTCAATAGTTGCTTATTTAGTCAGTACAGGCCATGGTGATGGAGGGCAGCAAAGTACACATTCATTTTAAATAAATGATCTGGCTGACATAAAATTACCCAATTAAATGAAACTAAATCAATATTTTCTTCACTCTACTGTTAATTTTACCCAAGCAATAAAAACATCATAGCAGTTCTTCTCTAGATGTTTGCATGCAATACAAATGGCTGAATGACACTTTTCCCATCCTTTTAATTTTTCTCCTTAACTTTGTTTTTTGCCATTTTGCTGCTAGTGTTATTGTTAATTTTATCACATCTTTCTGTACGCTACAATTGATGAAAAATTACTTTGTTTAGTTTTGTAAAGGCTGTCTGCATGGCACAGTCCAGCACCACGCAGATGCACTAAGCAGGCTCTGAACAAGCCTTGGTAACATAAGTGTTGCAGAGCGTGTGGCTTCCTGTGCTAAGGCAGTGATACAGCTAAATGAGCTATTAACAGCCTGGTCATAGATTGCCTGGCTCTGTAGCAAAGTGGTGTGTCACAGAGATGTACCCATAAAGATAAATCATGTGTCTCTTTCAGCACTAACAAGATCTTGTTACTTTGATGGATTTTCTGTTGGCAGTCTGTAGAGATCTTCTTCAAGGTGCCTGGATTAATATGTATGTAATACTTGTAACAGCATCTTGATGCTCAATAAAGATTCGGCTCTGAGTTGATTGGTTTGGAAACTGACAGACGTGCTCTGGCAAAGCACGTGGGCTACTTATCATGGATTTCTTTACGTGTACTCATTTCTACAGGAATTTTGTGTTGCTTTCAGGGGTTCAGAGTAGGAAAATCCACCCCCTTGCTCTCCTCAAACCATTCATCTCTTTGCAAATAAACCCTGCTGCTGGATTAGACACCTGGACTGGCTTGGCACATGGTGTAGCTGTGAGGGTGTGTTAATAAATCAGCTGTAAGGATCCTGTCTCTGCAGACAGGCAAGTTAAGTGTATCTGTGCTGTGTTTTTAGCAGTCTCTCACAGGATGGATCTGTGGGAGTCAGCTCAGGCCTGGAGGCAACACTTCAGGGCTGTTTACCATAGCTGTCCATATTTTCCCACATATTCCTTTTACCTGAAGAGCCTGAAGTAAATCGTCTTCTGACTTTGACACGGGGCAAAGCAGGGATGCAACTTTTTATCCATTAGCGTGCTAAGCTTAATCTTATTTTTGGACCAGATTCTTTCTCACCTTTGAGGGAAGAAAATGGTGGAGAGAAGAAAGTTATTTTGCATGTATGCCCCTGTTTCAGTCATGGCTTTGTGTCTGGACTTGGAAGAGGGAAATCATTGAGCTTAGAGTGGCGTTAATGAAATAGGGAAGTAGCACCTTGGGTTGCTGGCAGAGAAAGTACCAGCACTTGGATTTTTTTTTTTGGTTTTGGTGGCCTGTGCAGACATTATGGTCTGCGTTTGTATTTTCCTAAGGGTAAGAGACTGCTTTGCAAAATCTGTCTTCCTCATCACAGAGGGGTTCAGTATCTGTGCCATGAACCTGAAAATTTTTTTTGCGGGAAATTATAGGTAGCCCTGCTGTTAATTTAAAAGGAAAATAAAGTTAGGTTTGGAGATTTCATTTTAAAAAAAAGTAATTATTTGTTAAAACCATTGGAATCACACTTGTTGTCACCTTTGTGACTTTTTAAATTTAAAGAAAACAAAGCTATCTCTGCTTCATGCTCCTTAAGATCAAGGAGTTTGACATCCCTGACTATGAAAAAGGACCCAAATCTACTCCACACTTGGCAGCTTGCCACTCTGTTTATTTCTGGAGTCTCTCCCTGGAGGTTTTATCTGCAGGAGGTTGCAACACTCCAGCTGAATGACATCCATCTTTCTCCACGCTCCTGACCTAGGTCACTGCCTTTATCGAAGGGGATATCTCCAGGCAAGGAAGGATTTCTAGAGCCACTCATGTTCAGACAGATTTCCCAGCCCTACCTTTGTTTCTGGGGACTGGAGTTCTGCAGAATAAACTCTGTTTGATGTGATTTTTTTTTTTTTTTCTCTCCAAAATGCTCCTCTGAGTCAGTGCATACTGGCAAAATTGAGGATGCCTGTAATGACTGCTTTTAGCTTGCTGTAACAGGTATCTCTGGATTCCTCCCACAGCCTGTTCCCTCTCTATACGTATGCTGGGAGCTTGCAGGGTAAATGGCCACATCTGCAAAAGGGGATGGATGTTTCAAGCCGCAGCTTCACATATGAAAGTGAAGTACCAGGAGGCAACTTAGAAGCCCTAATAATTTTCCCATGAGAGAAAATGCACTTGAGATTAAGTGAGGTCCACTAACTCACACTATACTAAGGCAGAGGGGGAAGGTGACTCAGATGGATGTTTTGAAGATAGGACCCATCCCAGAATCTACCCCTCAAGACTGAGCTACTTATCTGCTTTTGTTAAGCTGGGAATATCAGCCTGGAAGAGTTTGTTGGATTTAGTCACTTTTTTTTCTGTGGAAGGAGAGCATCCTTTAGTTTTATGAGCCAGCAGTGATAGTGCTTGGTGCCTGTGTTGCAGCTGACTGGTCAGAGTGCTTAGTCAGATCTAGAAAAACTGGGATCCAAGCCGTACTCAATTGAAAGGGTTATCCAGGAGATAAGAGCACTGTCATGTTTGCTCTAAAAATAGTTGCCTAAAGTCCTATTTCCTTTTGCAGTGAGGAGCCCGTGTGGCTGCACCTGGTTTTATTCTGCATGAAGATGTCCATGTGCTGTGGGTGTCCTTTCCAGATGTAGTTCTTCAGGGGGTTAAACACATGTTTGCACCAACCCAAAGTGATCTTACATGGGAGGGATCTTCTAAAATACTCAGCTGAGACAGGGACACTGCGAGATAAAGTTTAGCTGTTGATCTTGTGTACTGGCAGAGGTAGATGGTAATGGATCATCAAGCATCTAAACAGTTATATTTTGCTTTTTTTTTTCTTTTGGGATGATTTCTGCTATGTTTTCTAAAGCTGCCTTGCATTTGCCTTTTCCATCCTCCAGCTGATTTCAGAGTATTTGGCAGTTGTGAATTTGAGGTGGAATTGTCTCAACTTTCTCTTTGATTGTCTAAGTTAATTGCTGTCAGTCCTGCACGCTTTCCAAAGAAAAAGTTTTGATTGAAAAGGCAGCTTTGCCTCATTTGAATAAAAATAATCAGTGTGTTTGAACTATGAGTTTCCCCATCAGTGAAATAGGAATCAAAGCGCAGGGATGTGAAAGGACTTGGCTCCTGCTGTAGTTACAGCTCAATCCTGTGTACTCTGGGTCGAGCAGTATCTGGGGTAACAGCAAGTCCAACTCCATGCAAAAATGAATAATAAGGGTACCAGGGAGCCTGAATTCCTTGAAGTAGGAAGAAGAAACCACAACTTTGATTTTTGTGCTGTCATCCTGGGTACAGTTGCAATTCTCTCTTAAGCTATTTAAAGCTACTCAAAATTAAAAAAAAAAAAGCCCCAGCAACCCAATTGTTTCAAAAGCATATTTCTCCTTTTGTGTCCCAACATAATGCAATAAGCAATGACCCAACAAGCATCTGATTCACGTTATGAGTAGTGGAAACAAAACAAAACTTGTTACAGGGGCAGGTTGCATTTACTCATCTAATCCAGCACCTAATCCAGCTTCTTTAATAAAGCATCATAACACTGACATCTACAAGAGCTCTTAGGAGGAAATGTAGTGGGAGTAAGGGGTTTTTTTCCTTGGATGTGAATCTCTAAGCCATCTAACCCATGGATTTTTCTGTTTAGGAGGATTGCACTGGCTATTTTTTTCCTCTGTGAAACAACAGCCAGAGATGGCAATGGGCACCAGCAGCAATTTCTTTCTGTGTAGAACAAATTCATTGTTACTGGTCATTAGTGTTTTCTCATTAAAAGCAGAATGTAATGCTTGAGTGCTTCAGTATTGCTATCTAATACATGCTTCATTTTCATAAGTATTTTTAGCCCCTGTGTGTGTGGAGGTTAGAGTGGGCAGTTAGGGGGTTAGATCATGTACTTCAAAATTCCCAGTATGAACCATGAGGAGAACACCAACTTAGGAATCACATGCTTCAGATATAAAAATACAGCTTGCTTTTTTTTCTTCTTTAGAAACTTCAAAATTTCTCAGCCAGCATACTAAGAATATTTTCCCCTTCAGTCTGGTGTAGAGAAATGTACCTCTTGCCAGTAGAGCTGATATCCCACAGGGAAATTCCCCCTGGCTAGCTAAACTCATGGTTTTCAACTTGAGGCCTTGAATTCTTCATTTGCCAGGGCTGTTCTCCTGATCCCAAATGATCACCAGTTCCCTAAAACCAAACAGATTTCCAGTGCCTGAAATCAAAAAGGAAGATACCTCTACATGCTTAGAATAATTGTTTATTTTTGGAGAATGGTATTTTTGACTTAATTGCATGGGTGTTCTTAATTGTTTTGAGCTTAAAGATTTTGGTTGCTTCAGTGCCATTTTCAAATATTGCTGAGGTCATCTAGTTAATTAAAAAAAAAAAAAAAAGCCTTTGAAGGTAAATAGTTTGTTTCAACAGGTACAAAGGCCTAAGTCTGAAAAAGAAGAAATGATTACTCAGAGTTGCTTGTACTTTGCCTATACACAATCCACATACCTTTAGCTGCAGCAATGGGAAAAGAAATACCTGGATTTGTCTTACTGCCAGCAAAATACACTGAAAACAGGTGCTTTTTTTTTTTTTTTTATTTTTTAGGTCTAGTTAACAGTATTTGGGCCTTTTTAGAGATAATTTAATTTCTGCTGCTTTTTTGCATTTCTGCTGCCTTAACTAAGCCAAAGGTTCAGGGATATAGTAGTTTATAAAGTGT